>CP135566.1:1681451-1754009 GCA_032401905.1 Swietenia macrophylla | reverse complement strand
CTATTTGTGAGAGGATTTAAAATAGCTTTCTGTAATTTAAGTTTACTTACTAAGTTCCAACAATTCTGTTAGTATTTGCTTGTAACTCATCCCCCCCGAACATTCTTGCCATTCCAAAATCAGATATTTTGGGGTTCATGTCACTATCTAACAGAATATTACTAGCCTTCAAATCTCTATGAATAATTCGTAGTCTAGAATGCTGATGAAGATATAGAAGCCCTTGAGCAATTCCTTGTATGATTTTAACACGCATTCCCCAAGCCAGGAGACCTTTTCTAGTCGGATCTGTTACAATGTATAAAGGAAGACCATGTCACGATACATATAAGAAGAAACTCCAGTGACAATATTTGATATTGCAAAGATATTATTAAATCTCATACCAAAAAGGAATGAATCCAAGCTTTTGTTAGGCATGTACTCATAGATCAAGATCTTTTCGCCTTGTTGTAAACAGCAACCCAAAAGTCTAACCAGGTTCCTGTGTTGCAGCTTAGCTATGAGCATTGTCTCATTTTTCAACTCTTCTAATCCTTGCCCTGACCGCTTCGAAAGCCTTTTCACTGCAACTTCTTGTCCGTTCAGTAGTTTGCCCTGCAATCAAACATATTGTATGTTTAACACAATTTCACCAGTGAATTGCAGAAGTCTTTGCTTTTGGAAATTGGGTGTAAAAATGACAATACCCTATAGACAGGTCCAAAGCCACCTTCTCCAAGTTTATTTTCTGAAGAGAAGTCATTTGTAGAAGCAGATACGCTTGCAAAGCTGAATAATGGCAACCATGAATCCTTGCTCCTACGTTTTCCAGCTTTATCACCGTCAGAGAGTTCATCCTTACTAGTCTCATTGCTCATATTTATATCAAACAGTAACATATCCTGGTTTGATTCTGTCTACCAGTTTTTGTTTTAAAAAACACTGTTAATCCACGTTTTCATATAGTGACACACAACAACAAACATATCTAATGCACGCATATATAGGCTCACACATAAGAGAGCAATGGAACAGAAAGACTTGCCTTCGTCTTTGAGTTTCCTCCTCCATCGAAGAAAGAGGTAAGAAGCAACAAGGGCCAGAGGAACGACTATTGCAATTATCCACAGCAGTTTTTTATTTCCTAATCCAAAAAATACAAGTCATCAAAAGAAGTCATCGAAGAAACAAAGTTCTTGATATAATTTACTAATTACCTCCGGGTTTTCGAAGCTCTGATGCAGCAAGTTTGAGATATATTGTCTGTCCATCACGTTCATTTTTCGGAAGTTGTTCAATATACAGTAGCTCACTAGTCCATAAGGAACAGATACCGCTGCTATTATAAGCATAAGCCGTGCAGGAACAGTTATTCAAGCAAGCCAATTCGCATTCCGCCTTAGCTCTAACTTTCAATCCCTTGGGAATAATATGAAACTTTACAGCATCCATCCTCAAGAACCCGTCTTCGCCATCATTAACAGAAGTTCTGTTCTCACACTGCAGCGGTGTTCTTCTGTCACACCCACCGTACGCACTTTGTAGTTCCCAGCTTTTTGAAGGTATAAAACCATACAGGCACTGACAGGAGAAGGATTTAAGATATGTATTGCAGATGCTGAACGAGCCACAAGTAGTACCACATTCTCTTGGTTGAGCCCAGAAAAGAAACCAAGACTGACTACTTTCTAAATAGTTCGTTGCTTTTATTTCTCCAGTCACATCTATTGTAAATCTACTGATAGTAGAATCTCTAATAGAATATGTGAAGTACGTCTCATTTTCATCGCTATGAAAACTATAATTGTAGATATAGTTTAATCTCATTTCAGGCATTAGGCTGAATATATTGTACTTCCAAAGCCAAACCCCACTGCTCCAGATCAAATGAGAATCCCTCGTAAGCAAAACTTGATTTGATTTCGCTGGATCCATTTTCAACTCAGCGTCTCCAACGCTAGGGTCATCTGTACTTTTCCATGATGTTAATGACCACACCTTTCCAGTCTTTCTGCTATAGCCGAACTTCATTCCAGGCAGAAAAGTATGTGAAGGGTTGTCAAAGCTCTCCCACACTATATCAGAATTCCCATTTCTTAAAATTAAATTCCCCGAATCTAAGAGAATAGCACTTGTGTTCTGGCTTGATGTAATTTCACTCACCCTGTAGGTAATCTTGCCTTCCATAATAACAAGATTTCCATCATTGCTAATGGTAAGTCTAGGTGAGGAACTAGTTAATGGTAGATCTCTGTTGGCAACCCACACTACAATTTGTTCTGACATGTTCGCGTACCATATTCCAACATAATAATTACTCGACTGCCCTGGGCGAAAAAAGCCAAACTCAAAGAACTTACCGGCAGATACCAAGGTCTCTGAGCGTGTGATCACTTGTCCTACTGAAATGCTATCAGTGACAGCATCAACCACCCTAAGGAACTGCAGACCAACGAAAGATAAAATCAGCAAGCAAATGGAAAAAGAAACTCTCCCTTCTGGCATATTTTTGGTATTAGCCATTGACGACCTGTGCAGGCATTGCTGTGTATGTATATCGAAACGATCAATCACGAAAAGTCAATGCAGACAGCGCACATGACAATAATACTATAACCAGAGTGCTTTAAAACCCCCGAAACTACGTGACCCGTGTCTTTCTTTGATTTGCTGGATAGATAAGCCATCCATAAACATGGATCAAAACCTTCACCCTATATTTGATTTTTCTGTCGTTTCTAGAAAGAGTCTGCTTTTATCACTGCAGAATTAAAAAGCTTTCGTTCTTGGTCAACATTGGCAACTTCACGGATTGTAATTTGGAACAACTGCACTTTCTAGTCGGCTTCCCATATTAGAAACGCCAACAAAATGATATGGTGCAGCTAGATTTTTCAGAGCGGGAATATCATTTCTACACTCAAAATATTGACTAGGGAAAAGAAATGGCCATGAGTTACGGCAATAATATAAAGAAATTTAGCTCGTAATTGTTTCATTCTAATCTGGAAGGTGGAATCCATCCGTTCAACATCTGAAAAACATATAAATACGAGTCTGTTTCAACAAAATTATGCTAATTGATGTAAGATAACATATTTTCCTGGAAGTTGAGACTAGTCAGAACTTAGAATTGACCAAATCACTTTTTTTTTTTTATAAAAAAAAAAAAAAAAAGAAAGATTCAGAATGAATGTGTCCTAATTACATGTGGAATTCTTTAAATTGGGCAAGTAATAGTTTGTTTAGCACATACATGTGTTATTGAGTAGGTGACTTCTAAGAGTGAAGCTTTTTATTATTATTATTATTATTATTATTATTATTATTTTACAGCAAATGAAAGGTTTAGGAAATTTACAGCAAATCCAAACAAGGTACGTAATTTCAGGTATTTCAAATTATTTCTTTGAACACATCAAGTTAATGTTCTTAATTTTTAATTTTTAATTTTTAATTTTATAATTTTTTTTTACTATATTAAACTCCATTTTTTTCCCAATTTTAGAGAATTTTGAGAATGCTAGAATTGTTGGATTTAGATCATAATAGAACAAATGGCTCTATATAAAGTAAAAGTAGGTACTATTAGAATTTTCGAGAACAATCCACACGAACAGCTACTTTCTTTTAAAATTTTGTCCAAAATTAAATTTTAAATTTAAGACCGATTGTGCACTATTTTTTTTCAGTCTAATATTTAGCTTTAAATGCAATACAAGTTATAATATTTAGTTAATATATATAGAGTTAGATTTTTTTTTTTTTTTGGGTAAGTTTAAACCCATCAATCCATTCCATGGCATAAGTAAATTTATTTTTTTAATTATTATTTTGTTTATTATTTGCAAAGCTTTTAACTTAATTTTTTTATTTATTTTTAAGAAAACAAACTCAATCCAATTAATTACATTATTTATAACTTAGTTTATCAAAAATAAAATTTAAAAAAGTAACTTAAAGAGAATAGGAAAATCGTTCTCTACTCTCTTCAAAGGAAAAGAGCGAGTAGAACATAAACGAATAAAAATAATAAAATAAAATCTCTCGGTATAGAAATATAATTATTTATTTATATGTCTAACTATCAATTTTATACAAAATTTTGTTTAATTAAAATATAATTTTTAAATCAGTACGTAATTATACAGTACTTAAATTAGAATCGATATTAAGTATTTAAACAAATATTTTTAGAAAGTGCTAAAGAGATATTTAAAATACTTTATGTATAATATTAAATATTTTCATCCAATGATCTATAACCTAGTGTTCTTATCTAGTTAATTATTATTTTTCTAAGTTAATCATCCACTTACCAACCATATTAATTATGCTTAAAAAGTAAGCTAAACTTGTTTCTGTTTGAACGCAGCATGTTGCATATATGTGAACTAACATAGCTTTTCTAGTTGTTGTACATCTGCGATGGCAACACTTGAGAATATGATCACGTGGCTTTTGTATATCTTTTGAAAAACTTTTACAACAAGCCTATTCCTGTTGAACGAGTTCACTACAAGAAAGGCACAGGCAATCGATTAAACATATGTCTGTCTGAAATCTATGCCAGTAAACGAAGCTGCACTGAAATTTCCCAGTCTTAAAGAAGCAACAAAAAAATCAATGAAATGTTAACCCCATTGGTTTATCATCACAATCTGTCGGCATGCGAGATGTCATAAAAGGAACTATGCATAGCGATCTATAGAGTTCTTTATCATATAAAGAACCAAATTTATATACAAGCAGACATTTCATTTATTGTCCCACATAACATGTGGAACTCGTGGACTTGTGGATTAAACAAAATTGAATTGTGTGGTTTGGATGTTGCTATAAAAGAGGAATCGATACAGTAATTCGAAATCCTGTTCATGGGATAGAGGAAAGAACCAAGAAGCAGTATATATGAACACATCCCATCATTAATTGTCTCTATAGCATGGAATTTTTAACACTAATGTTATGTTAATACTATAATTTACTGAAAAATATATACTAATTAAAGATAAACTTTTTAAAAAACTTTAAGTTTGGTTTTATTAACTTGTGATATAAAAAAAATTTGTATGCAACGATTTAATATTTTAAAAAATTTATCGATGATATAAATTTGATATAATTTTATTAAATTATTATACCGATAACGTGCAAGGAAAGTCTCTGCAAGTAGTTGCATATTTTTTCCATGCATGATAAAAGATAGCTGAAGTCTTAGAATATTCATTGGCTTTTTGAAATTTTGGACCGTGATTAAACATTAAAATCAAGATTTTAACCCTAGGTTTCTTGCACCGTATCATTTACTCTGTAATATCACATGTTAATACAGCGAGAGAAAAAAAAATTAAAAAGATAAAATAGCTACCTATCCTAATGATTTGTAATCTATGCTAAACAGATCCTATGCTAAGTCCCATGCAACTTCCAGGAAGGAGAAGCTCACCATGAATAAAAGGTGAGAGAAGCTCACCATAAACCATGCCCGCTCCTTTCTCTTATATAATCCTCCCCCTCCTCTCTTATTTGCTCACAACTTCTCCTACCTACGTAGCCATTCACAAATTCTTTTCGGAATACAATTTCTACGTACAGCTTTAAATTCAATTACAAAAAAGAAATTATAGAATGTCGGCTTTATTATACGATGATGCAGTAGATTTCGAGGATTTCTTTCCTTCAATGATCTCGAGACTGGGAGCGGAAGGGTTTATCTCAGAGCTGCACAATGGGTTTCGTTTGCTGATGGATGGAGAGAAGGGTTTGATAACGTTCGAAAGCTTGAAGAGAAACAGTTCAGTTCTGGGTTTGAATGATATGATGGACGATGAGATTGTTTGCATGTTGAGCGAAGGTGATTTGGACGGAGATGGTGCTCTTAATCAAATGGAATTTTGCATTCTCATGGTTAGGTTGAGTCCTGGTTTAATGGATGGTTCCCCTCAATGGATGATGGAAGAATTTTATATGTAAACTCTTTATTAATTAAGGATCTTCTCTTCTTCTCATGTTTTCATAATTATTGTTAATTATATGATCGATGTTCTTGTTCAATGAGATGTATTGAAAGATTATTATGCTTCCCTCCCATTATTAATGCATATATTTCAACTCATTTAATTTGCTTTTATGGTTTTGCTATTGTCATGGCAAACAGTTCATCTTCTACTGCTTTTCGTATACAGCTACCTAGCTCCCACTTCCATTTCTTGGGCCTATGATTAACATTGTTGCATTTTTAATTGTTCTGAGTTATACATTTTTTTAAGATTTCACCAAGAAATTTAATACCCTCTTAAGAATTTAGTCTGTAATTTTTTATAAGTAGATATTATGATAATTTAATGGCTCATTTTTTCTCGATCTTTTTTAGATACGTTCAATTTTAAATTTTTCTAAGTTATTATTTCATAAAAATAAAAATAAAATAAGATATTTAATTTTAAAAAAGATTTTTAAATAAAAAAATTTTATATAAAATAATTATATTATACTAACGTAACTGAAATATTAAAATTATATAAAAAAATTATTTATTAATAATAAATAAAATAAATCAAAAAAAGTCTCGTGTAACACGATAAAACCATCCCTTCTACGACTTTATATGGTTCTCTAATCACATAATGCCAAGCTTAATAAGTACCACCTCGTTGTGCCTGATTCATCTTGGTCTTGCTGTCTTAATAATACAAGAAATATATAATTTCAAGACTATTAGAGGGACAGCCTCTTCCGGGCCAACCCATGTTATTGTATATAAGTCCACATCGACCCAGCCTTGAGTGTGACTTAAAAACCGAACTCTCCCTCCCACGTGGCATGAAACGCATATTTTAATAAATGATGGGCTAGCACTGCTAAGCGGTAGCGGTAGCTACACTACGTGTGGACCTCACAACACATCACTGTAGAGCATCATTCAGCAACTGATTCATCATTATACAATTTGCCTGCCAGTCCTGATACAGAGAACCTAACACCTTTTTTCCTCGTCCACAAACACAAACGATCTCTTTTCTCTCTCTTCCACGTGTTCTCTCTCATTAGTGGCCCCAATTTCCCGCCCCGCGTATTTATTTTCCTTGTAGGAGGGCATGCCATGTAGAATTTGCTCACGTGAAGTTGCCACATCGACACGTACACAATCCCCGCATGGGTTTTTGTTTTAAATAAATAATATCATAATTTATGAATGGGCGTGTACGACTTGGTGTTGGTGATGGGTGAACCACGACCACGAACACGAACCAACGCTGATGAATCTGTTTCTTTCTGCCCACACATTTCTGGGACCCCTACACCTACTCTACTACTTCTCCCTGTTCTAATTTATGCAATATCCACATAATGCTATCTTGTACGCCAAACCAAATATTACTTTAATATATTTCCCAATATTATTTCCAGCAACTTGTTTAAATACGTATTGTATTTTTTTTTAATTTTAATTTAAAAAAAAAATCAAGAGAGTTCTATTACTGTTACATGCAAATTAAAAAACCATACCAAAAACTCTTCTCGATGGCAAAGACATGGATAAGAGTGGGTCGCGGGACCTACATGACACGTAACAGGATTCATCCAAAGCCCAAGTGGGTGTCACATGGCTTATACCCCAATGTGGACTGAAATTGTCCACGTAGGATGGATTGGGGAATCCGCCATCACCTATGGCTATGCGGACACGTCATCTCCCCCGGGCCCGTGAAAATATCTGCGAGTAGCTCAGTAATGGCTGCCAAACGCGCAAGGAGGTGTTCTTCCACTACATCATTGAATGTCCACGTGGGAATGCTTTTAACTGATCCTGTTATAATTGCGTAATTAAGGGAACAACATTTACATCCAGTGCGTACACTATCACAAATTAAACCCAAGTAAACCCAGTAAATGACCGCCACGTCACTAAAGAGAAAAGGTTGATCCAGGATCAGTGAATGATTATAGTTTGTTTTTAAGAGTACGCAAAGCCCCAAAAGCAGCTAACAGAAACCCTCTAAGAAGATTTTTGATTTTTTCCACTGACAGTACATGACCAAATCACCCTCGGAATTCACCTAATTAAACGCGAAAAATCAGGCTTGATTTGGCTTCGACAAATTGCAACAAATTATCGCGGTTTTATTTTCTAATCCTCTCTCTTTCTACTGCAAAGAGATAGAAACGGAGGAAGAAGATGAGGAAATGTGAGCTGTGTGAATGCGCGGCGAGAATGTACTGCGAATCGGACCAGGCCTCCCTTTGCTGGGACTGCGACGAGAAGGTTCACCGTGCGAATTTTCTCGTAGCCAAGCACTCCAGGTGTCTTCTCTGCCACGTTTGTCAGTCTCCCACGCCGTGGAGAGCCTCAGGTTTGAAGCTCGGTCCGACCGTATCAGTTTGTGACGCGTGCGTAACTGTTACCCGTTGCGGAGTAAATGATGGTAAAATTGTTCAACGGGAAAATCAGAGTGAAGAAAGCAGCGGTGATATAGAGAATCATCCTGCAGTAGATGAGACGGACGATGATGAAGATGATTTTGAGGACGATGAAGAAGAAGGAGAAGATGATGATGATCTTGATGTGGAGGAGGAAGATGAGAATCAGGTAGTGCCGTGGTCAGGTGATTCGCAGCCGCCGCCTTTGTCGAGTGCTTCTTGTAGTAGTATCAGCGAAGAAGACGTTTCGCTGAAGCGGATGCGAGATTTTGCCGATCTTTACTCTGATGTGAGCATTTTTTTTTTCTTGTAATCATCATTTCTTTTCAAATGCCGTTGGTGAATGCTCTGTTCTTGTGTTTGTTTTGCTCTGCTATTGTGTTTGTTTTGTGTTCTTGCTCCACTATGGATCTGGCGAGATGAGATTTTATAAACTATTTTTCTTTTTTTCTTAATTAAAGAAGTTCTTACTTTGGGCTTTTGAAGTGAAATTAACAGTTTTCATGAAAAAATTATGATAGTTAATTGTACAAATGTAGTTGATTCTTTTAGCGGTTGCAAGAATGACTCTTTTTTTTTTCTTTTAATTACCTATGGACTCTAATTTCTTTTCTTTTCTTTTCTTTTCTGATCAACCAAACAACTATAGTTTTATTTTTAGGCAACCAGTTGAAGGAGAGACTATTTTTTTAGTTCCCAAGGGCTAAGGCTCGAAATTTTCAATTTCTTTCTTCCCTTTTTTTTTTTCCCCTGTTCCCTGCGTTTTATTTTCAACCCAAGCAGGATATAGGCATATAGCATTCTGAAGAATTTTCATAAATGCAGGATGAAATCGGGTCCTCTTCGCAGCCGGGACACAGAGGAGTTGTAAATGAGGAAGCCATTTCTTCTTTGGGTTCATTTAGGGCATCGAAGCAGCCAAGAACAATAACCGAGCGAGATGATCGTGGTCAAGCAGACTCCAGATCAACGGGTATCGTTAGCTCAATACATAGACTCCAAAATCAGACGATTATAAACGACGTCGATGCGTCTGCGACAATTATTAGGATTTGTCGATTGAGCAGAAACGAGAGCCGCTGAATTTCCTCCCACTGACACGTCATTTTCAGGCACAGTAGTTCGGTTTTTCATTTCTCACCAACTAATGCTTATACCAATACCCTTTAGTTAACTTTTTTTTTTACTTTTATTTGTTTTCAATATTTTCTATAGGAATTTCCTTCTTCATTCGAATGTTATCATTTGGGTTTCATCCATGGTGATTGGTATACATTGGTGTTGCATGGTTGTATCTTTGTTTCGTTCTTTATTGAATGTTTTGAGTGCTTAATAATTTGTATATATGTTTATATTATTAATAAATTATGTTAGAAATAATGGTAGAGCTATCCTATATTTGCAAATTTTCAAACAAAATTGAATTTTTTTTTAAAAAAAAATTTTAGAAAAAAAGAAAAGGAAATGAAATGACAAAAGAATATCATCGGAAGTTCCCTTTCCTTTCCTTTCCTTTCCTTTCCCGCGGAAAAATAAATTCCAAAATACAACTCAACTTCCAAGTGGGTGATGTTAACATGCAGCAATAACCAATGGAAAAGAAAACATGGGTGGGTCTTCTTCGCGTTGCAAAAACAAAGGGCCATCCATCACAAAAAGAAAATGTGGGTCGGGTGGCTGACTGGCTGGTTGGCTAATCCTCCTTTCCATCCCAATGTCATCTGTCTCCTTTCCATCCAAATGTCGTCCGTCCATGCGTGTGACTTAAAAAAAAAAAAAAAACACATGTCGATAGATTGATTGATTGATTGAATATATTTGAATTTATTTATTTATTTTATGGCCAGATCGTTTATTTTTCTATGATTTTACGTCAAATTTGAGATGAAAATCTATCTTATTGCAGCGAACAGAGGGTTTGTTATTGGTTTTAAAAATTAATTTTTTAAATAATATTATTTATCTATTTTTATAAATTTAAAATTAATTTATATTTTATTTAATATAATATATAATATTTTTATTTAATTATTATAAATTTATTTAATTTATATTATTTATTTTCATAATTTTTAAAAAATTTATATTTTATATAATAATTTTGAATAAAAATATATAAATATAAATATTTAAAAATTTATACAAAAATAAAAATTTAAATTTATCCTAATATTATTGCTTAACATCCCTTTCTCCTCCGTACACCGTGTTGCTTTCTCTCTTTTGTAAACCAGACCAATCCGTGTTTTAATAGCCTAGCCTATAACGCGGCCAGCTAAAATAAAATCAATTAATAAAGTAAGTCTGGACGGCGTACGATCAAGCAACTCTATCCACTCATGAATGCTTTGAATTATGTACTGCAACATTCAATGATGATACACAATCGATTTGACTGCCCATCCAAGTGCTGTACTGTAGCTTTTAGTGGAAAACGACAAAGTTTCCAGAATAATAAAAGATCAAATAGTATTTACATCCTGCATGTACACTGCCATCCCTGTTACCCAATTTACCATGTCATAGTACTTGCATCCTGCATTGCATGCATGTATACACTGTCATCTCTGCTGCCCAATTTACCATGCCATATAATGTTGATGCAGTAAACGTTTCCTG
The DNA here is from genome assembly GCA_032401905.1 of Swietenia macrophylla. Lineage (NCBI taxonomy): Eukaryota > Viridiplantae > Streptophyta > Magnoliopsida > Sapindales > Meliaceae > Swietenia > Swietenia macrophylla. Next base: position 1,742,984 of record CP135566.1, on the reverse strand, counting down.
ACATACATTATATGGATCTGAACATAACATCCTCTGTTTGCTAATAACGTATCAGCAAAGAAACGGTGTCGGTGTGGCAGAAAAATAGTATCTCAATAATATGACAAGTAGTTATCCCAACTGCCTAAAATTTTGATTAGTTGGAACCCAATTCAGGGCAACTGCTCTTTAACATTTTATTCGAATAGCCTTTCAACGGGTCAAAGACTTAGAATCTCAGATCATCCAAAAGACAATTTCTTTGAAGATCTTCTTGCCTATCACAATGCAGTGAAACATCTTTTTCCTAATGGCATTAAAGAAACTTAAAAAGCTCATCCAACCATACAAACATCAACGCAATCCTTTCACAGTTCACACGTGAGAAAGGTATCAAGACTGATAAAGAAGAGGGAGATGGAAGGACCAGGACACCCTTGCAGATTAACAAGATCCCATCAACACAAACGCCTTGTTCATTCCTCTGCGTGTCATCAGCTCACTCCAGCAGTTTTAGACGCCATTCTAAATTATCTAAACAAAAAAAAAAAAAAAAAAGAAGCAATTCAGGCACTAGAGCATTGAAAGAGAAACACTAATATGTACGAATTTATGCTTGTAAAAATAATGATTGCACTGAGATTTGTCAAAAAGAACCGTAATAGCAATATTTAAGCCCCAACTCAAAGCTGCATACCTCCTATTGAGAGGATCAAGTCAACAATTTATTAAGCATCTGTAAAGAAACAAGGGGGAATCAACAATGTTTATAATCCAGCAACAAATATAAATGTCAGACATGAAACCAGAGCTTAGTTGTAGTACTTTATTGAAATAAAGCATTAAAAAAAATACTCAGAAGAAAACAATAATAGAGATGATTAATATGATACACTAGCAGTTATGCTTTGATTTAACTTTCAAACAAATTTCACTCTTCACTATTTTCTTTTGCTTTTAGTTTCATAACACTTCCACAAAAAATTTAAAAAAAAAAAAAATGTCCAATGAGAAGCTATAGGCACAGCAGAGGCAATAGCAAGAAGCCTGCAATAAACATAGAGGCTTTCAGCCGATTCGATACATGATGGGATGGCAAACATTTCAAAAGTATTTGCATTTATTTATGTAAAAATTATTTAAGTATTTCAGAAGACTATCAGGGCAACAAATCACAACACCCTATCTACACGCATTTGTGAGGAAAAATGCATATTGAACCTAACAATACCAACTTTCTAGCTCCAATAAGCTTTATCATTTCAGAACACTATTAAATGAAACATAACATGAGGCAGCATATACTTAGAACATAAAGATGATATAGTAACCACTAACATGAGTACGTGTTCTTCACATAATGCAGCCAGTGTCCAACAGAAACACATCAATTATATAGCATTTTGAAACAACGGAATTTTATTATGTAATGGCATGATATATAAAAGATTTGTTTCATATGATCACAAAATCCTCCTTTCCTTTCAATAAAAGAAGTCCCCCACCAATGTTGAAAATGTTTTTGAACTATTTACGTGCCCATAGTGTATCATAGCCTCCAAGTTTAGGTGAATTCTAACAACAAACATGCTTCAACACACAATAAGTTACTCTCGTAACATGGTAGTTTAAGCAGTTGATGCCATCCATTTAAACCATTCAAATGAGCCACAGAAGCCAAAGAAAAGTCTAGTAGTAGTTATTAAAGCCCAAGGACATAAGAAAATTAGAAAATCCAAACATAATGACCAATAATATAATGACAAAATCAAAGGCATTCCCAAGATTTTACAGAGTCTGTAGCCAAAAATAAGAAGATTGTGTCATGTCACACAAAAAGCTCATGTTTAAGGACATTTCAATTAGACTCCTGCAACATACACTATAAATCATGTCACGTGGAACTGCTCTCAATGTCATCAAAACCCAATGCTGCTACCAAACAGTTAAAATTGAAGAAGAGCATGGAAAAGAAAAACACAAAAAGATTCAGGCAACGTCTAACATGTATGATTGGAATCAGTAATGATTTTGCATTCAGAAAATATCAAATAACATCAAAAGTAAACATTGATAAACCAAAAACAAAAAATAAGACTCCGTTGCTTTAGAAATAGAACAGTGCTTTCAAGTATTTAAAACACCGAGAATCTATTGAATGGAGGCAATGGTAAGAGTCCATCAATCAGAAATTATGAAGAAAATTTCACATCAAGCAAACGTGATTCAAATAAATAGATGCAGAATGAAAAAACTTGAATGTGCTATAGTCACAACAGAGTTCTCTACAACAAAGATTGCCCCTACAATGCAATTTTCTCACTGATAATAAAAACACCCCAACCCAAGAACTCTCGTCCATTTACAAGACCACAAACAGATCTTGAAATTAAAATTTAAGGATAAAAAAAGGGAAAAACATGTTTCTTTGCAAGGAATATTATGAAATAACCAAACCTCAATCTAGATCAATACCCTTCAGCTCCACTTGCAAGTTCACTCATTCTTCAATAACAACTACATACTATAGACTCAAAACACTCACAACAAAGGAATTAACATTTATTGGTTCTAAAAGAATACTCAATATAATGAAAATATTGAAACAAGAACCAAATAATATACAATATTGAAAAAATTGAAAAAAAGAAAATCCAACCTTTTAGTTTCTCCTCGACGTGATGATCATCATCACCCTTCTCCGCTTCCTTAATCTTCACCAGCGGCTCTCCATCATCTTTCTCCTCAGGATGCCGTACCACAACCACCGGACAAATGCAATGATGCACGCAATAATCACTGACACTCCCCAGCTTCCCATCACTCCCTCTCTTCTCAGCACCAAAACCTCTGCTTCCCATGATCACTGCGCTCAAACCCAGCCTCTCAATCTCCAAACACAGCCTCTCCCTCATGTCATGATCCTTAACAATATGTATCTTGTACGGAAACCCAGCTTCCTTCAAAGGCTTAGCTAGATCGGCCGCTTTGGTAGTGGTGAACGTGTCGAAGTCATCCTCAATCCGCTGCTGTTGCTCTTGATTATCAGGGTGAGTGGGGCTTTGACGCTGAGGGACTGGGCCCCAGTCAGCACCGAAGAGGACAGAGGTAGGAGACACGTGGATGAGGATGACAGCGTCTCCGGGGCGGAGATAATCCTGAACGGCCCAGCGGACGGCGAAGGCAGACTCATCGGACAGGTCGACGGCAACGCCGATCTTGCGTCGCGCAAGGGAGGTGGGAGTTGGTGTAGCGGTGGTAGCGCAGGCGGCGGCGGTGGAGGGGGCGTAGGGGTGGTGGATCTTGATGGAGGGGAGGTGGGGGTCGTCAGGATCAGGAGGAGTCTGTTGGGGATTCATTCTATTGTGATGTTCTCGCAGAAAAACAAGAAGAACAAGAAAGAAAGACACGATGAGCTTTCTGGGTTGAGCTTACTGTTTTCTAGAGGAACGGAATCAAATGAAAGGAAAGGGAATTGCCGCTTGTTTTGGAGAAAGTGAAGGAGGTAGAGACTTGGACTTTCTGAGAGACGAATATTTTCGTTTCTAGATCAACGTATGAGCTGGGCTGCCACATGGGCTTTTTCTTTGTTGGGTTGGATTGGGTTGAAGGTAAGGGCCAATATTACTGTATAGGCAAAGTTGCTCATAAATAATAACTAAAAGACTATTTGCCCATGGCAATCTAGTGGACGTGCCGGAGTGGTTATCGGGCATGACTAGAAATCATGTGGGCTTTGCCCGCGCAGGTTCGAATCCTGCCGTCCACGGGTTTTTATTTTCTTCTTCCTCCGCAATCTCTCGACTGTCATGGGTATAATAACATGATATTCTTCATTAAGTAACATAAAGAGGGTTTTCTGTTTTTAGTTTATACCAAAAAACAAGCTGGTAATGAAAAGGATAGGTTGATGTCTGTGCATCCCAATCACAAGGGGTTAGAGAAAAGCCTTCCACACAGCCTTACTTCTACTGATACTACTGCTACAACAGACTACCAGTCTCTCTGTCTGCATATTTATACTTGTTACAGTTTTGTACTGTGTGGTTATTTTGTGGCCTTGCCTGCTTCCTGCTGCTGCTGTGCTTGTGTCCTCATAAGCAGCAGCAGCAGCCAACTCACTGATAAGGAAAAAAAAAAAAAAAAAAAAAAGCAGTGTCGATTTCTGGAAGATTCATACTCTTAGTAAATTCTTACTATGTAGTCTTACTACCATCTTGCTCTTTATCTACCCTTTTCACCTTTTTGTAAAGCACTTGTTAAAAAGTTGCTTGACTCTCATAAACAGAAAGCAGAGATGCTCAACCTGTTTGCAGTCTATAAAAGATGTTTAGTGACTTGGTAGGGAAATCTCCCCTTCCTAGTTTCTAGTAAAAACAATTAGGAGAGATCAGCCTGTGGACAGACACAGAGACAGAGCTAGCTAGGGTTTTCTTTAAGCAGCCGAACAGTAAAGCAAAAAGCTACCTCCTTCCGCCAGCCTAGCTAATTAATAAGGAATTCATTTGCCATCATCAGTATTTTATTCTTAAGCACATCTAATGTTCAAGAAATTTGAATTCACCTACTGAAATATTGTTTTTGGAAAAATTAATTTAACAGATAAAATAATGAAAATAAGCTTTCTGAATAAGATTTCATGCAGTGCACATTCCTGAACCTCTTTAATATTTAATTTGGGTCCAAAGACCAAAGAGTTTCATTAGTTAGGAATTCTCTGTCAGCAACTGGTGACATGATGTACACTTTAGGGTGCATGCCTAATGGCAATTAAATATCAATAAGAGCGCATTGAATTCACAATTTAAGCTCACCCAGAAAAGGCCCATCAGAACAGAAGATAGATCACATGAGAAATAACGGTAAGATCATTAAAGCTGAGAAGATTAATACAGTTTACTGACAAAAATCTTAGAGGGGAAGCGAGGGTTTCCCAAAAATCATAACATATATTGGAGTAATTTGATAGAGAACACGAGTTTAACAACAAAAAGGAAAAGCAAAAAGCTGTAGTTTCATAAGGAGACTCTCTTTGCATCTATAATGAAAGCTTGAGGGACAAATCAACAGAATTAGGAGCTTCGCCATACACTGCAACTGAAGTTTCTTCTGGAAATTTCAACTTCTTGGAGAAATTGCTTATGGCAACTTTTCCTGGGAAAAATTCATACTCCCTCGGAACACTTCTGCCCGTCGTGTTACCATATCTGTGAATTACCTCAGCCTGTGCAGCCTAACAAAACCTCATTTAACACAACAATCAAAATTTAATAAAGAATCATATGTCATCATATATTTAGTGATGGTTTATCAGTGAGAGTAATAGAAATATGTTGTGCTTTCAATGTTTTTTTTATTTTTCTCTTGCATAGATTATGTCAAAATTAAGACTAACCTCATTGGTATGATTAGGATGGCCAGCATAAAATGCACTTCTTGCCTCTTTAGCACCAAAATTGTTGATTCCTCCATTGAAGCTTAAGTTGTTTTCATGATTCATCATTCCAGGATTACCATAACCATTGTTGATAGGAGTGGACTGTGCATACTTATCTTTCACACCATGAAATCCGACATTCTCCCCATGGTAGCGCTTCTTCTGCAACAAAAACTAACATCAAAGTTTTATATTCACACACAGAGAGCAAGAGAATAAAATAAGCATACAACTAAGGTGTAAGGAAAAGACATGAACAATTACGTTGTTACTTGCCAAGACAAACTAGGAAAAGAACTAAAATAATGGCTATCACTTTCTTATATTTGCAACCAGTGATACATCAAAGTGCATGTAAGAACACAAGATAATCAATCAAACTGAGACAGACAATGATATCTGCTTAAATTCAAGCTTTGTTCAGTTGAAATTACATTTAAAGAAAAAGATTAAAAGCATGGGACTTACAATCTATAAATTCTGAAAATCAAAACAAAAGAGCGAGAAAGAGAGACTAATAAAAGCATCAGAAGAACGAACTGAGGAACAGCTGAACCCCAACTGAGACTATTGCAACTTTGTATATACGACCTAGCTGAGTTCGAAAGTCTTTTATCTTATTTCCTTTTTGTCACATTTTTTTTGGAGAACCAAAAAGAAAAACATATAACAAAAGAATTGAAAAAAACAACAAATACAAAAAGAAAGAAGAAAAGAACACCACCTTAAAGCAAATATCACAACGCTCATGGGGCATGATCGCCCATGGCCGCTGCATATTTGGCATTGAAGAGAGCTCTTTCGAGGTCCCAACCAAAGTCATCAAGCTACTACTACCAACCTGGCCCACCTTCAAATCCGGATCAACACCATTCCTTTTATGATTCATCAAACCCTGACCTGACCCCCCGCCGCCGCAAACGATGCCAAACCCACCACCATGCCCTACCTTATGCATTACCATACACTGGTCTAAACCAGAGATACCACCTCCAGCAACAGCAGGAACACAGCAGTTTCCCATGCCGTGCATCACCGGAATACTCGGAATCGGTTCGGGTAAGGACAAATGATTAGTGGGTTGGTACGGAAAATTGTTGTGGATACTGATAGAATCAAGGGGAGGCATCTCGGTCATTTTTTTCAATTCTTGCATCCTTAAAAGCTCAAGTTGAGCCACTCCCATTCCTCTCTGGGGTGGTTTTTTCTTCTGAGCAGTAGCCTTGTTGCCGGTTTTTCTTCCTCTGGTCTTCACAGCTTCAGGTTCTTGTGTTGGTGTTTCCATGTATGTTTCCATGAGAGAATGACTAGAGGTTTATTTCGGGTCTATGCAGCTTCTTCGTTTAACGAAAGAATGTTAGAGAAGAAGAGAACACAAACTGTTTTTTAAAGTGATTTTGGCATCCGTTTTAGAGAGAAAACAAGAGGGAGAAAGTTTTGTCTGCAGAAATAACCAAACTGAACTATATGCGTGAAATGCCAAAAGGACATGGCTATTCTGTGTTTGTCTCTTTCGATTTCTAGTTGATGGAAAACCAAAAGGGGTTTGCATGGCAATAGCAAAACGGGGCTGAACGTATCACCTACCTTTTCTAGTGAAAAATTGCCGGCAAAACTAACCTCATTCTCCCTCTAGCGCTTGGTTTTCACTTGACACGCGCCTAAGGGAAAAGGAAACAAAGGGTAGCATAGAATGGTACCCACGGATACGTGTCAATATCCCAGACGAGTCGCCGATTCAGCCAAGCAGGGTCTGAGCCACAGAGCATGAACCTATTGAAAGACGTTCAAATAAGCAAGTAGTGGGGCACTGTCAGTTAATATCAAAATTAGCAAAAAAAAAAATTCATTGGGATTTTCTTTTTTTTTTTCTTTTTTTCCCATGAAAATATAACCAATTTATGTAGATTTATTAACGGTCATGATCTTCCTGATCATGAATGGAGACGATCATTTGGTGGGTCCAAATGGGTTGGAGAGCAATCACGTAGAGTAAGATTTGGTGATGAAGATGTGAATCTGGCTATGTAGTGTAGGCTTGCAATGATGCCTTCTCATTTATGAAAACACCTTAAAAAAAAAACTGACCACATGTGGTACTTTCTCAAATGGCAATTTCTTCTTCCATTGGGATATAATATATATATATATATATACACACACGTGGCGCACGCATTCGTGTAATTAATTTTTAATTTTTAATTAATTTATTTTGAGCAATATATTAATGTTAGATTAAAATTAAATGCAGTGATCTTGTTACTTAATTGTAACATTATCCAATATTTAAATATTAATTTAAAGTAAAGTTAAATTAAATTAATTTTTTTTTAAAAAAAATCAACTTAGCAATGCTATATGTGTATCCAATTCTTAAGTGAAAAATCCATTACTGTCCATGATCGAGAGAACAAGTGCACAAGTACATACGGAGATAAAATGTGTGACCAATCAAATGAGGCCGTGTCATCAAACAAGGGTAACACCAAGATATTCTGCTGCAAAAATCCAAATGGCGTGATTAAACCACTGTGTATCAATATGATTCGGGTGAAGTGAAGATCTATCGTCTTCAATATTCTCCATCCCCCATCCCCACCCCCGACAAAAGGCGTGCCAAAGGGTGTGGATGTCTGGCGCCACACAAGCATATGGATTCAAACTCTCTAGCCAGCTTGCTTGGATTAAATCCTAAACCTGAACCTAGAAGAAGAAGAAGAAGAATCATCTCCGAAGAAGATTGATGGACGGGGGACTCGCATTCTTTCGTGGTCCATATGACACGTGGAAAAGAAAGCCTTGAAGGTCACCACAGTGGGGCGGCTGGTGGCGAGAGGGTAAGCAAGTAGGTTTGGCACGTGTGAGTAGCGTGTGCGGGATTGCAGTGTTAGGACAGACACGAAGGGATTCTTGGTTTCTGGGAAGCAGATTGTGCCCTGCATGGAATGATTGGCTTTTTTATTTTTATTTTTTCAAGTAAATATAGTAAAATACAGAGACTGTATCTCCTGCACAAGTAAGAATTCGGAGACCAGTTTACATGCGTTAGATCAACCATCTCATTCTACGCTTTGCATTTGCAATACAGAAGAATTCTCACGAGCAAACGAAGATGTTGTAAATAATGATGGGTTAGAAATGAGAGAGTAGGTAAAAGGTAGGAAATGTTGTTATTTCCTAGTGGGATTGCTAAAAGGAAACCAGATGTTACAGTAACTGTTATCTCTGGCTTTATGCAACTTGTGAAAGATCCAACTATTTTGGGACAAAATGGCAAAAGATTAAGATCCCTCTCCCTCTCCCTCTCATATCTCCACCTATGTTACTGTATGTAAGTACCAGAACCCAAATTCATGTTTGCATACATGGACCACAGATAGAAAGTGAGAGAAAGATACAGCAACATAATTATCTAGATTACAATCTCAACTGAGATTTCCTTTCACTCTCTCTTTTGTTTTCTCTCTCACTTTCCCACTTCCCAGTTCCCATTTTGCCCTCATGCCAGCCATCAGTCAGATCAGGCCACCTCAAGACCATCTGCATCCTTACAGTAAGATTTTATCAAGAGACAGGATCAACAGCTTGCAATCTGGTGGGGCGGGGACTGATCTCGGACGTCCAAAGAAGGCAAATATTTGCAACAAACGTTTGGGTGTATCATGCATTTATTAGTGTAATTGATGCATGAAAAGGTCACCATCATGTCTTGGTTGTGATGTTGTACTGCAGAAAGCAAATACATCAGCACAAAACAAAGTTTCACACATAAAAGCAAGATATGTCTGTAAGATGTCTGAGCTTGTGAACACATGCTCTTCTGGACTGACTGGACCCCATCATTAAACATGAATAAGAACAATAAAAATACAGTACTTCGTATTTCATTTCTTTTTTCCCCTTTCTTGTTATTTCAACAGATAGCCTTCCATTGTTTTTTCCTGTAAAGAATTTTACACTTCAAACCATGACCAAAGGCCATAAAGTATCACAACATCTTAAAAGATAGCCCATAATCATGAAGGAAGCATAGCAAGTATCACAATATTGTTTCAGTAAACATCTAGCAACAAAATATAGCCGCAAGAATAAAATATCGAACTGAGAAAAGCAGTAACTAGTAATTTCAACTCAAAGTGATACCACATTTAATTTAATTGTTGGAGAACAGAACCTGTACAATTCCTTAACAGAAATTGATTCAAGCTTCAAAGCCCTCAAGCAGGCCTTGTACTGATTAGAAATTAAACAAAAAGATGTTTAAAACTTAACTAGTTAACTTCTATAACCCTGTCGTTCCTCAAATTTTCTCCTCCTTACTAAGTATAGACCACAAGAAAACAGTGATCCATATCCAGAGAGCAGTATGATCAGTATATAAAAATGGAACCAAGTCACCCATAAGGAATTAAGTTTCTTTGCCCTCCCTACAGATTTTCATAACCTTATTCGCAATTTCTTTTAATCAACACTGAATTAGAACAATTAGAAATTGAGGAACTTAATAAATCACAACCCGATAACTGAATAAGTTGAATATTTTAATACAAGCTTTGAGCTTATCACCTACCTCAGCTTTAATTAGATCTTCTTACATATTTAGAAACTTTCTTGCAAATGCTACACTCTCGGGGAAGACAAATGATGCACACAACATCCATTTTTTTGGAGCAACATGGTGTACTTTACGCATTTCTACATTAACCGCAACCACTGACACAGCGAATCTTTTACGCTGCGGCGACACAAAGGGGAGCATATGCAGTATTCCACTAATTTCACAATCACAGAGAGAAAAAAAAATTTAAGTAATAAACCTCATGAAAGTCAAACTCTGGATCTCAAGCTTTAGAGAAACCACAAACATGAATCATTGGATAGTTCAATATTGCGTCTTTGGGTCTATCTCTGTATATTCCTCTGAATGCATCTGCCCAAAAAGTTGAATAACATAAATAGCAGACTGCCCAAAGTTTTTCATAAATTTAGAGTGAACAGTTTTCCTGATCAACTTCACAGGTTGCCCAACAGTTATAAACTAATAACTTCCCTAAATCAGAAGTTTCTAAAATCTACTCACAAGATTTTAAAGAAAGACAAAAGTCTGGTGTCAGAATATAGCAAGTTCAGTGGTGGAACATAGCAACATACCCAGAAACTCTGCGGCATCATTCGCCAAATTCATAACCACCTGCATAGCGGACCAAGTTTTATGGCTTGCGAACATAGCATCAATGAACCTCCTTCCATCCATGTTATAGACCTCGGTATCAACTTATCGGATCCTTCATTCTATACAATAAGATGGCATGGTTTCTTTCCCTTATTAACAGAAGAAGAATCTATCCCAGTAAGATGACCAAACAGAAGTGTCTTAATAATACCTCAACCTTTCTCTCAAGTTTGTTCAGGACACTATTTCTTTCCAAATAGTCCACCGCAGTAGGTTTCAAGTAATTGGCACACACACATTTCACTATCTTTGCCGCATACGTGGAGATTGGACTAACTCGAGCAAAAATATCGCCCGCATTTGCAGAAAAAACATAAATGCACTCGTGTAAGCATCTTACTGTAGGTCTTCCGACAACATTTGTCAAGAAAATTTTAAACATCTTGGGCGATAGGAGAAGGAGATCACTGAAGCAACCAATGTCAACAATTAAAGTATATATTATTGCAAAATACCCAAATACAGAGTCCAGCACTCCTCCTCCTCCTCTTGCTTTTCCTTCCTTTTCCTCCGTCTTGGCCGCGAAATCCTCGCCAAATTCCTAACTTAACGAACCTTAGAACGTTGAAACTCTTAATTAACTTCTCCCTATACAGAATCGAATTCAGCTCCTCTCCCTCCTCAACTGAATCTACATTTTCATCACTGTTATCCCCTAGCAATTTAATGAACTCAGTTTCGATTTCACCACCTGCGGAGACGGCGATGTTGTGGACTCGCGGCCACGGAGGTGGGACTCGAAGGCATAACAGTCTTTCGCAGGGACACGTAGGGCAGCAATATCGAACATTCTGGTGAACTGGGATTCATCGAAACGGTCTTTAGTCTCATTTTCTTGATGTAGTTGACGCTTTTGTTTGAGGATTTTTGGGAGTTTTGCCTAAGGGAGGGATTGGTCATCAGCAGCAGCGGGCGGTGGATACAAGAGAGAGCAGTGGCGGTGGATTTGGGTTTCATGAAGATAAAATGAGTTGGTGGAGAGAAGATGATGGAAGGGAGAGCGTGGTTTGGTCTGAGAAACAGTTTGGAGTTACCGATCATAGATAAGGAGGGTTGAAGACGCGTGTTGATTACCACCTTTTTTCTTTTTCCTCTCTCAATATATATCAGAAATTTCTTTTGAATAATTGTTGATTACCACCTTTTTTCTTTTTCCTCTCTCAATATATATCAGAAATTTCTTTTGAATAATTGTAATAAGTAAGAACTGAATTAGAAAATCTCTTTAGAAGGCACTTAAATGCTTGTTAATTTGAAAGAATTATTTGGTAGTTTATAAGAACGTTTTCGGGAAAGCTTACTCTCAACTACATTCTGGCTAGCTCATAGAGATTGAAACATCCAACTGCAGAGTAAGACAAAACAGGAACAAATACAATCACGGGTGAGAAACAGAGCCATTTCAGTGAGTTTATACTCTGCGTGCTAAGTGAATTAGATTTATCAGAAAAGTTTATGCTGCTGTTGTAATCAATGTGCCGGTGCATTTCCTTTTGCTGCAAACAAACATTAGCGAAAAAGCTGAAGAACAGACGCATTCTTTGGAGAGCAAACTTCTCGAATCATTGCCCTGAAATTTGAAGCAGATTTGATCATGACACCAAAAGTGACAGCTAAACATAACGTGTAACAGAATTTGCTAAACAACAACATCAAATTGCTTTCTCAGTAGTACCAGATAAATTGGTTTGTACAATTTCCATTTCCTCATAAATATATACATACTTCAATATGAATAATAGCTTATAATTACATCATCTTCTCAAAATTGCATTGCAAATCAAATTAAAGGGGGAATCCTAATTCCTTCAACACTCATAGCTGTACATAATCTGAAAAGTACAGAGGCAAAGCAGAACGAATCTTTATTGAATGCTACGGAAAAATGGCTATAAACCACGGGAATGATTCCTTTCCAGGAGTCCTTCCATGATGATTTTCTTCTTATATGCATCGGAATCAAGCCTGAGAGAATCGACAGCCATATTTCCCGATGAGTTGTTGCCGATTGTCCAACGAGGCACGAAGAAAAGCCATGTGGAAGTACAGAATATGGCACACACCTTACCCCAGATAACCAAAACCAAAAGACTAATGAGGATGAAATACAATCCAATGTTAGGACCATAACACCCTTTTCCATGCCGTTGAATTCGAACATTGTCCTGCTTCTGCTGTTTTCTCTCGAATGTGTTTAAACGAAATGCCTTGTTTGCATCAGACCAAGATTTGGAAGAAAGTGACGAAGGACACACGGATGTTGATGTTACGAGTGAAGAAGATTGTAAGGAAGAATTAGTGTTTGACAACGTACTTTCATCTTCAACCTCTGTCAATTCTGTGTTTAATGATCTTTTATTGAATGGCTCTCCAGGTTTCATTATCAGGCTGCCATTTGATTGGAATATCTTCTGTTGTAATCTTCCTTTTCTGATCTTCTTGGCCTGTTTAAACAAATAAAAGTCTGCTTGATCAATACATAACGCTAACGTAAAGCATCATAGAATTGGAAAATGAAAGATGATGACATAGCAATTTGGTTATGATCGAAAGCTAAGAACCAGTCAATCTACTTTACAAAAACAGAAAGAAATCAAGACCTGAACATTGATCAGCATGGAAACGGAACCATTCTAAGATTTTAAATGCCCATAAGAAGAACAGAACACGTATCTAATTGTCGGTATAAATTTCACATTCATATTGATCGATCCGTTGCATGAAACAACAAATATTGGAAAGAGAAACAGAAAACAGAAAAACATGTACAAACAACAAAACAAATTACATAAGAAAAATATTGAACTAACCATGGAAGTTTCAAACAGAACTGCCTTAAAGATACCCAAAAGCCTCTGGCTACTGACTTTCCTCTTCTTCTTTCTCTTCGTTTTCTTCATCTGAACGGCATTTTCTTCCTTGATATCAATATCATCATCATCTCCAGACAAAGAAGCCGCTACAGCAGAAGCCGCCGCTGCCGGCAACATTCTAGGAAACGCAACGCCCGGTTTCTCTTCCATTGCAATGTACGGGATAACAGGTGCACTTGACCCGTCTGTACAACCACGAACCGCCATGTCCGAGCCGACGTCGTCCGTGTTTGTATCAGCCACCGCTGGCCTAAAGCAGAGAAACAACTGGCTCCCCCCATATCTGTTCTTCGTCAATTTCGCCTTCGTTTTTGAATTCATCTTATTGAACTCTGACATGGGTTTTTTAAGAAAAGTTAATTTTTGTACGGTGGGCGAGGATGTAGAGGGTGTTTGTGCGGAGAGAAAAGTTAGGAGGATTCTGGGAAAACGAGGGAAAGTTTCAACTTTCAAGTTTGTGCTTGTTGTTTGTGGGGAAGTTCATGGGGCGGCGATCCCGATTCTTAGGATACGACGTTAGACAAGTGCATAGATTCCAAACGGAAAAGCCATTAAAGTAGTTATTATTAAAAGCTACCAAACGATTGGGGTATAATTTTATTTATCCAATTTGGATTTGGACAAGGATGAAAACCCGATTGCTTGTGTCAGATTTTAGCCGCCAACATTTCTATTTGTTTAGTAAGTACACGTTATTCCCACAAAGGAAAGAAGCCAAATTAGTAAATGATAATACAGTAATAAGAATAACAAAGAGATAAGAAGTTATATTGCATTATGTTATCAAATTGATTGATTATAGGGATTTAGTCCTCTTCCAAATGGAAATAGAAGTTCCGTTTGAAACAATATTTGTTGACCGAGCATGCTTTGAGTTGAACTGACATCAGTTGACTATGACTTTGACCACAACATAGGGTAGGTTTCTGACCTGTTATGACTTGGGATGGACCTTTTCCGAGGGTTTCTTACACCATGTTGGGTGTATTAAGTAATCACAGGGACTGCATTTTGCATTCATGGTCACTGAGTGGGGAATTTGAAATGAACCAAACCCATTAATAAAGCCCATTGCGATCTGTTGAATGATGCTGATTCACGTTTGAATTGAACCCTTCGGAGTGAGTCTAGGGAGTTTGTGTTGCACTAAAGTTTGATGTGATAGAAAAAAGAAAGGATTCGTTTCAAAGAAACAACGAAGACGAAGACGTGGTGTTCTTTTTCTTTTCTCTATCAACTCTGCATTTACTTGAGACTAAGCAAACGGACATATTCTTTCCGTTTCTTTTCAGATTTATATTTCTTCGAGTATAATTTTTAAGCAGATACGGGGATTTTTGATACTGCTGCTGTTTGAGAGCAATGAACCCTATGGACCTGCTCCGATCCAATCTCTCTCGGGTTCGGATCCCCGAGCCGACTAATCGCATCTTCAAGCAGGAATGCTGCGTCTCATTCGAAACTCCGGTTTGTCTCCGTTTCTCTTTTGATTTTCCGTTTCTTTCTCGAGAAAATTTATGAGTAGTGATGTTCTGGCCTAGATAACACTGCCTAGTAATACCATCGGAACTAAGTGTTGGTAGAGTCATGTGTTGCTATCATATTTATTGTTTTGATGGTGATTTTGTTCTCCTTATTGTTTGTTTGGCTGCAGAGATAAATTACAAACTATGAAAGAAACATTACAATTATTTGCGAAGCTGGAAAATGTAATACATTGAAATTTATCGGCTGTGCTTTGCTTATTGTTTGCCTGGCTGATGAGGAAATGTGAGAAATTTATGAAAAAGTGGATGTCGGACTTTTTTGGCCTGGTTGCCATAATGTAATATATTGACATTTATCAGCTGTGCTTTGCTTCTTGTTTGTTAAGCTGCCAATCAAGGGGGAGACTCCAACAAAGACAATAGAATTGTTTTTGGCTTGGTTACTTATGCTTTGATTTTTGCTTGTTTGGATGCTGCGGAATTATGAGAAGCTAGAGAGAATGGAAAAGCTTCAATGTTTTTAGCGATGCAGAAAATGAAATTTAACTGTTGCATTTTTCTTAGAGACTAGTGAAAACATTGTTAGAGCTATGTGCTTGTTCAATTTGTGTTATTGTGGTGCTTTTTTTCCTTGGCTACAGAGAAATGTGAACACCACAAGGAGACTTTCTTCTTCTTCACCTCTTTTTATTTGCTTTGTTTATTTTTGTTTTGCTTAGTTGTAACATGGAAGATGATGTTCAATGGGTGCTCTCATAAACCAAATGATGGGCAAGGGACTTCTACAACTCGTGTGTTATTTGGGTTTCTTTTGCAATCTAGTTATTTTTACATATGAAAAGGAAACTGAATACTACAGCTATTTAGAAAACTTTGATGCATGTGATTGATGCCATGGCTGCTTGAGTTTTCACTGACACTGTAGAAATGGCAGTTTCACTTTTCTTTTTTGTTTTATTGATGTTATTATTTGAGGTGGGGGAGGTTAATACAAGAGTTCACCTCCATTTCCTTATACACTTTTTTTGTTGGTTGCATTTGAATAAATGTTCTTTCTGTTCATGCTTTATGTTGGTTTTGGTGATGAATTTCAGAGGTCTAAAGGTGGGTTGTTCATCGACATGAATACATTTCTAGCATATGGTAAGGACTGTGTTGGTTGGAACTTTGAGAAGACTGGAAACCCTGTTTATTTGCATATAAAGCAAACGAGAAAGCTGGTTCCTGAAGACAGGCCTTCAAAAAAACCAACTCTCTTGGCTATAGGTATTTAGATGACAGTGGTTTATTGTTCAGTTTTGATGAAGCAATTTGGCATTTGAATCTATGATATATATATGTGTGTGTGTGCGGTTCATATCTCTCCATATCTTGTTGTGTGTGTCTCCCTAACGTCTTAGGTTGGTTTTTGGATGCAATGAATGCAGTTGAATTTTTTAAGGGAAAAATATTAATTTGCTGATAAGAAGACTTAAGGTGGGACAAAGTTTCTGTTTTCATGGGACATATTTAGCACAAAAATAGAAATTTTTAGAGATAGACCGATGCACAGCTTTGAAATGTTTAGTTTTAGGGAGTGCCTTGCTCAAGGAAGGTTGTCTGTAGAAAGAAGAGTGGAAGAGCTCTGGAAGTACAAAAAGAAAATAAAAGGGAAAAATCTGGAAAGCCATGCCTTTATTGAACCAAAATTCTTTGAAAGTTCAATTGCCTAGGTCAAAGTCTGTTTGGGTACAATAACTTTATAGAAGTTAAATAGATTTTCAATTAGTAAGCTGAAAAACCTGATATATCATATGATTCATTTTTGACCGATAGAAATTGGATGGTAAGCATGTGATAGATTAACTTAAAGCCTAATGAAACAGATTTAAAGTTGCTCTTAACCTAGCTTATATCAAGAAAAACTTTGCACTGCTGAAAAGAAAGGTACAATGAATGATATGCAGATGATGATTAACAGTGAAACCTTAGTTGGACTTCATAGTTGGGGGCTTTAAACCTGCTAGTTCCAGAAGCTGTAAATACAAGGAAATGACAGTTCGATCCTTTCTGCTTGCTTATGCAAACAGTGCATCTATTATTGTAAATAAACTCCAATCTTTGTTTAACAGATTATATTTCCCCTAGTTATTGGCTGTTCTTTGATGGCAATGTACATGTAATATCTGCGTTTTTTTTCAAAGGTGTTGAAGGGGGTTTTGACCACAATGAAGTTGAATATGATGAAACTCACAATATAGTCATATTGCCTGATTACGTTACACTTCCATACCCATCTGTTGAGTTGCCAGAGAAGGTATTTTTGTTTTCATGCATATTACTTTTAATTTTGATGTTTAACTGTTTCTTCCCTCTGAAGCTAAGGTATTAGGTTATTTGTCTTGTAAACAACTGCAGGTAAGATTGGCGGTTGATGCCATCTTAATGGCTGAGGGCGCTGAGAGAAAAGAGCAAGTTGCAGCCTGGACAGCTGATAAGAAGCAAATCAGTGCATATGCGATGAATTTGCAGCAGATAGACAATGGTGTTATTATTCTGCCATCACGTTGGCAATGTGCAAAGTGTGAGAAAAGGGATAATCTCTGGCTGAATCTAACCGATGGAATGATACTGTGTGGGAGGAGAAATTGGGATGGAACTGGTGGCAATAACCATGCCATTGAGCACTACAAGGAGACAGGCTATCCTCTTGCTGTAAAGCTTGGGACAATTACTGCTGATCTGGAAGGAGCGGGTAATGCTTCATTCCAGAGTGGAGAACATTCTTCAAACATTGTTCTATAATATTCTTCAAACATTGTTCCATCTGTAATTTTGTGCTTGCTCATACTTTCATGCATTCTCTGTGATGACATGAATAAAATTCAAGTCAAAGTTAATTTACTATTTCAGTTTTAGCAATTTTGTTGAATCATTGAGTCAACATGAAGAACTTAGGTAGTAGTCCTGTGAGACTATGAGTAACATAGGTGAATTGTTTAGCTTATAACAGAAAGCAAATACTGTATAAAATATGCTTTGGGCTGTTATGGAGGTTGAACAAATTGTAGAATACTGAAACTTTGTATTAAGGTTGGGTTAACTGGGTGAGAGGGGAAATGATATCACGCAAGAGATCTCTAGAGGAGCTCTGGTTTTGAATATATGCTGGATTGTTTGAATATTTTGCAAGTAATTTATTTTTTCTTTTTCTCTAAAAATGTACTAAGATCTTTTCCATCTCCAGTGACATAGTACTTTACACGCTGAGGTCTACATCATTATTATTGAATTGGTAACTGCTGGTTGATGCTGGAAATTGCTTTGGGAATCTGTAACATTTGAAGCAAATCACCTGCAAATAGTTTAATGTTCCTTCTACAATGTATTTTGCATCAAGGATGAGGATATGTTACAAGTTATAATAAAAACTTATCATCGGTATCTTATTGTGGCAGCTCAGATGTTTTCTCTTATCCAGAGGATGATAGTGTTATGGATCCACTTTTAGCACAGCATCTGGCCTTTTTCGGCATTGATTTTTCATCATTACAGAAGGTTAGTTATTATTGTCAAATTGCATTTGAGGCTTATTAGTTGTTTAAACATGGTAATTTTATTTCCCAACTGTGGGAGTCTATTGTTCAATTGTTCAGTACATGAGCTTATGTTCATTGATGCATTTATGGTGTATATAGCTTTAGTTCTTTAATTGTCAGTCTGATGAAAATACCCAAGAGCTTTAATATTTTATGTGCTTCAAGTTTTCTATAACTAAAACGGAAAATTTTCATTTTTTCCAAGAATGCTTGTAATTAGTATCTGGTGCCTAAAGAAAAGGATATGTTTATGGATTTAAATTTATATGTTTTAGTAATTTTTTGCTTTCAAAAAATTTCTTGCAACATGTTGGCCTGTTATTTTTTTGCTATCCTTAATAATTGGTTGATTCCGAGTTGGTGTCAGTTTAGGCCATGATTTTAATTCCTATAGTGAGGTTTACTCCTGTTTACTTTATCCAGACCCTTTTTTTTCCAGGGTAAAACAAGTAGTCAACTATTCTTTACTTATAATAATTTATGCCCATTGGAATATTGATCTATATTTCTCTAAATACATTTGCCTTTTGCCTCTTAGACTATATTAGTACATAAATTGCTCAGATTTGATTGGAAGTTAATCTAACTTTTTTGTCATCAGACGGAAATGACAACCGCTGAAAGAGAACTAGACCAAAATACCAACTATGATTGGAACCGCATTCAAGAAAGTGGAGAGCAAGTAGAACCACTATTTGGACCTGGTTATACGGGACTTGTGAATCTTGGAAACAGGTGACCCTGGTCCTGGCAAAGTGCTGTTTGGGTAACATATTTAATCAAAATTTCTTGTTTCCTAATTTTATTTTCTTGCAGCTGCTACTTGGCAGCAACTATGCAAGTTATGTTCTCAACACACTCCTTCTGTTCGCGGTTAGTTCACATTACTATGATTTATATGTATCACAGCCTTATGGATGAATATTATCTGCTAACTCTCAGTTTGGAATCTGTTAATTCTTACTATTTTTTCATTACTTATTTTGTGATAATTTAACAGTTACTACATGAACCAACCTTTAAAAGCTGCTTTCGAGGCAGCACCTGCTGATCCAACTGTGGACCTAAATATGCAGTTGTAAGTAATCTGCAACTCATTTTTGTTAATTTCTCAATTTGTTATTGTGACGATTGTGTTATTATTCATGTTACTAATTGCAACAAGGTTTTGACGCTTGGTTCCCGGTGACGAAGATCAATTCCTTATTCATGTGTGAAACTTACTTGTTTTATTCTAAAATTTTGGCAACTGGACTGGCTCTTGTTTCAATTCCTGCTGTCAACCACCTGAGTTACGAGCAACTAAATATGTTAATGCTGCCTTCTTGTATGGCAGAACAAAGCTGGGACATGGTTTGCTATCTGGTAAATACTCTGTTCCAGCACAGGAGGTATGGCAACTATCATCTTGTGGATTTCTTTATGCCCTTTTTTTATTATTATTCTATTCTGCCCTGCTGGTTTACATTTGTTTAATTTATTGTCCAGAAAGATGCTGCTGCCAATGCTACAACAACAACAGACATTGTAAGCTTTCTGCTGAACATCTTGTCCAAATGCTGAGTTATGCTCTTTTAAGATTCTTCAGTTGCACCATGGATTGCTGAATGATTGATATGATTGTTTCAGGACCATGATGTTTTTAGTCAGTTCTTGATTTTAGATAGAAGTCAAAGCGGGCTTCCTCTAGTGCACTTATCTAACTTTTAGTTCTTCCTCTTTGTTACATAATCTCAACTGCAAAGCTTTTTTCTGTCATCTACTTCATGTTCTTGCATCATCTATTGCTTAGTTATATGCTATACATTTCATATACATTTCAAGGAGTTCAATTATTGCTTGGCAATGCATTTTTGTCATTTGTTGTTCATACATGACTGCTTAGCATTGTCGATTGTCCTTAATTTCCTTTTATCAGATTGATTTTTATGCATACATCCTGTTGGTTTTATTTTATATTACTGTCCACCTGAAATTTCAGAAACAGGAAGGGATACCTCCTCGTATGTTTAAAGCAGTTATTGCTGCCAGCCATCCCGAATTCTCTTCCATGAGACAACAGGTGCGATAGCCATAAATTTCTCTCCCTCTCTTTCCCTTTTTTTCCAGTGATAGATTTGTCATGATTTTTGGATGAATATCTGCCGGAAATTTCTGTTGCACAAAAAATTAGAGGCTCTGTTATTTAAAACAGAATTTGGCCAATTTATGTTGTGGTCAAAGACACCATCTCTGGAATATAGGAGAAAAAAAAATAGAAGGTTAATTACATGAAATAGGTCAATGAACATTTGGAAGCCCTTAGTATCGATATAGATATCATTTCTGAGGGTATTGTGTACCAATACTGTAATCATAAAGCAGTACATGAGCACCAGTTGAGTGGTAAAACTTCAAATATGGTTGCAGTTAATCTGTTTAAGCTTCTCATGCGAGCCATTAGTTTTATGTTTAAGTGTGTGTGTCTCATGCAAAATGCTTGATACCATTTTGCATGTAGGATGCTTTGGAATTTTTTCTACATTTTGTTGACCAAGTTGAACGTGTTCATGCTGGAAAACCTGAAGTGGATCCCACAAAGAGTTTTAAGTTTGGCATTGAAGAACGTATCTCGTGTCCATCTGGCAAGGTAGCATATAATAGGAGGCTTGATTACATTCTTTCTTTGGGTATTCCCCTGGATGAAGCTACTAATAAAGGTACTTTTCTAAGGTCCCTTTTTTGGAGTATGATTGTCAGAAATAGTATTCTAATGATTTATCATTTGAGAATTCAGAAGAATTGGAAGCATTTAACAAATTGAAAGAAGAAAGGAGTTCAGAAGGGAAGGATGTGTAAGTCTAATTGATCTGGAAGTAGGTCTTTTTTCTTATTCCTTTTATTATAATTCTTGCTAAGCATGATTTGATCTAGCAGATCCAGCGATGAGATTGTCCGCCCAAGGGTTCCTCTAGAAGCATGCCTAGCAACTTTTTCTGCTGCAGAAGAGATTCCTGACTTTTACAGCTCTGCCTTGAGAGCTAAGACGACAGCGTCCAAGTAAGATTAATGTTTCATGGTTAAGTAGATATTAGAATGGACTCAAACTTGACATGGGCTCAGAGCCTCTGACAGGCATACTGTTGATACCAAATGTTATTCGTCCCTATTTCAATTTTGTTTTTGAATTAAAGCTGGAATTTACCATTTATTGCCTTTTTCTTCTTGAAGTGGCAATCATTCTTGTTTTTTCATGAAGTTAGGATGAACAAAGATGTTCATGCCAGTCATGAACCATTCCTTAATCATCAAAAGATGTTTTGACACAGAGAGATGGCCTAATTGGTTGGATCTCCTGGGGTGGATTGATCCAGGGATTAAGCCACCCCACACCAACATTGGGGAGAGAAGTGGATTTTGTTTATTTGTATTTGTGTGAAGTGGGGCGTCTGGTAAAAGAAAAGTTCAGATGTTTGTAGGCAGATTGACAAGGATTTTTGTGTGCAGGACTGCTGGTCTGACTTCATTCCCTGATTATTTAGTGTTTCACATGCGGAAATTCGTTATGGAGGCAGGCTGGGTTCCCAAGAAGCTTGGTACTTTCCTATGCTTTATGAATTTAGTTGTACACCATCTTTTCTTGTTAGTTGACAATGTATATGACTATTCCTCTTGTTCATCATAAATATCCTTCCAGATGTTTATATAGATGTTCCAGATATCATTGATATTAGTCACATGCGCAGCAAAGGCCTTCAACCTGGGGAGGAGCTGTTACCGGAGGGTGGTATGTGATATTTTCTAGAGTTTCCAATATCCTTGTTTGTGTGTCTGTGTATATTCTCAAATGCTTCACTTTGTAATATGAATTTTACTGATTAATAAATGTTTCCCCCCTGAATTGCTACATTATGGCTGTAATTGAGACACAGTCAGTCTGATACATTGCTTGTATTGCTACTTCATTCAGCTTAGTTAAAAGTATCACATGGCAACCTTCATTCAGAATTGAAAGTAATTAAGAGCATTTCATAGGCTCTGACAGAATTATGGTGATGTTTTGGGCTTTTAGGTTGTTTGCCCTTGCATACTTCTATGATCATCAACTCTATAGTTTAGACAACACTTTCAGATATACTTTCGGAGCATGTGCAAATGAATTGCTAGGTCATTGAAGTGGTATCGCTTAGGATTTAGTGGACAAAATTGAATAACCATAATTTTGATGTGTAGCGTCCTCTGTTTAGACCTTACGGCAGCAACTTGTTTCTCCTTATCATTAGTAGGCAGGTGTACTTGTCTTTCTTCTCCTTTATTCCTGGATTTCCCCTTTTTGTTCTTTTATATATATATATTTTATATCTGGTATTCTGGCTGAGTGTTTGGGCAGTGTTTCTCCCCTTGTGAATTTGAATGACATTTATGTCAGAGGGTTTCTTACAGATGCCTATTTTGTTAAAAGGAAAAAGAAAAAGTATTGAAACTATACATTGTCATCTATATTGCATAGGCCCTGAGGGTGAGGTAGAGTCAGATATGCCTGTTGCCAACGAGGATATTGTTTCCCAGCTTGTGTCCATGGGGTTTAACCATCTTCATTGCCAGAAAGCTGCTGTTAATACGTCAAACACTGGAGTGGAAGAGGCAATGAATTGGTTACTTTCTCACATGGATGATCCAGGTATTTCCATACCCGCACTTTTGTAACCTGGGTATCTAGTCACTTCCTAGCCTGATCCAGCTTTGAGAGTTGCATAGAATTTTGCAGCAGTAATTGATATTGATGCAAATTTCTTGTTTCAGATATAGATGCACCTCTTTACCAACAGGCACAATGTGCAACAATTGATCAATCAACAGTTGATACTTTGATCTCATTTGGTTTTCCAGAAGAGATTGCTCGGAAGGCATTGAGGGCATCGGTAAAGCCTTTATAGCTTCTTATTTCCATTCAAATAGGAAGATCTGTTTGATGATATAGTTTTCTGTAGTTACATAGAGTTTTTGATTCATATCTGTATCATCTTCTTACAGGGTGGTGACATTGAGAAAGCAACTGATTGGATATTCAACAATCCTGATGCTTCTGCTTCATCGGATATGGATGCTACTGCATCGGGCACAACACAAATGCCAGTTGATGCTGGTCTTTCAGATGGGGGAGGGAGTTAGTTTCTTATGCTTATTCTTGCCTATTTTATTCTTAGCCATTATATATTCCTGTGTCTTGCATGCAAGTTTCCTATACAGTAGCTTTGAATATTTTGGACCATGTACTAATAAATTTAGCTTTAGCTTTATGTTAGATGCTTTCCTTGTTTTAACTAAGATTAAACAGATTTTAGGTAGCTGGGTCAATTATTTTGACAAAACTATAAGCCTTGCATGATTTTTTAATCACATTTGCTATTTTAATTTGTTTGTTTAATTTTAGATACTAGAGTGCTGAAGTCAATGGTGAAGGGTTGGCTATTTGATACCATTATGATAATTATAACAGCTGTTAGATTTTGCTGATTTCTCCTTGCTCAACAACTGTTATAAACTTGATTTAATTTGTCAATAAGATTTTTATCAAGTTGCGAATCTTGAGAGAGAGAGAGAGAGGTGCTTGAACACTTGTAAGTTGTAGTCACTTATAACTAGTAATATTACATTTGTTGATGGTGCTTATTCTTTTAGTCATGGCGAGTTTTAACCTGAAACTTTCTTGCAGAATACCGACTTTTTGGAATAGTGAGCCACATTGGAACCTCTACACAATGTGGCCACTATGTTGCTCACATCTTAAAGAATGGTAGATGGGCTATTTTCAATGATAACAAGGTTGGAGCTTCTGTTAACCCACCTAAGGAGATGGGATACTTGTATTTCTTCGAGAGGCTTAACAGCTAAGAATTGCAAGGGTGGAATGATGAAAGATGGGAAATATTGACGGCAAAAGCAATGGGCTAAGGGGAATGTCAGCAGTAAGCAATCTTGTACTCCTAGTCTTAATAGAGAGTGGCTTCAGACTGCTGCCCTTCTCCTGTAGCTAAAAAATCGTACCTGACCCCTTGTTTTCTTTGCCAACTGAAATTCTTATATTACTTTCTTTTTTGAAATAAAAAAGTTACCAATAATGACTTGTAGCAGGACCATGTGTTGGCATTCATGTACTGTTAAGGTTTTTCTATTGACTATTATTTACTCAAATCGATGTACTGCTTTTACTTTCCTTGCACAGATTCTCTCTCCCTTCTGATGCCTAGTGTAGACGAATTGATGTTATTTTGTGATTTGAATTCGATGTATACTATTTTAACCATTGTTCTAGGATTAAATTTTGTGGTCAGTTTCATGCATGATCTAAAATCTGGGCCAATTTTAGCTGGAATAGTCAGTTTACCCACAGCAATCTAAACAGATAAAATCGTAGTAATTTATGCAGATTCAAGCAGTTTCATAGAAATTAAAAATAATGAAATCCAAAGGGTTATTTTTACCATTACGGTTAATATTCTCTTACTCCGAATGGTCGCTCTCTCAGCTGGTCGTTCAACAGTAAGCTGCGCTCCCAACAGTTTCCACGACTCTACTATGTTCAATAAAGAATGATACAAAGGATATAGCAGTTACAGCACGCATTCGCCAATTAGGTCCGACGAGAATATGAAGTTCCATGACCAATATGTGATGTTCAGATTCCTCTGTTCCTGTTAATACATCGATAGAGAAGAGAGATTAGAGAAAGAACAACAATCTTTTTACATTGAAAAATAATACATTTCATGAACAATAATTTAGCAGAAACTGAAAGAATGAGAAGGATTTGTTCCTCATCTTCCAAGCAATCGTTAGGCAACAATTGGCTGCAAGAACTACATCATCTCGCACACTTCCTAGCACATTCTGATCAAGCAAATTTCAAGATAATAAACACAAATTAACCTGACAAAAATCTAACGGGTAAAGCTGCTAAACTTTTAGGGGATTCGAAATTGCTATACCAGGAGTGAATTCCTCGAAATGAAGCGATCAAAGTAGTGCATGGCAAGATATGGTATTAAAGCGTCAGGACTATCTTGTTTTGAATTCTGCATGCAACAAATTAAGCAAACTGGTGAGTTTCAGAAATTGACCAAAGATTAATAAGTTTGAACAGAAAATCAAACAACCAAATCATCTGAGTCGTGGAAGTAACTTATCAATCAACAATTCTACTCTTACTAATCAATCGGTTCATACCCAAGATTTGAAACAATTTTTAAGGAAAAGAAAAGGAAAGAAAAAAGACATAATACGAAAAGGAAACAGGGGAAAGAGTTAAGTTCATTCGTCTATTTTCTTTTTCCTAGTAAACAAACAAACGAATATACGCAAGTTCGGTTCAATAATAAGTAAAACAAAAAAAAAAAACCGCAAGCTTCCATTTTCTTCCCAACTTTTTTCTCAGTTTTCCGACCAACCAAACGGAATCCGGAAATTTTTATTATTAAGGAACTGAACAAGAAAATGCTTTCTTAGAAACAAACAATTCAATTTTCTTGAATTATTTTCTTATTTTTTCAGCAAATAAAGAGAGAGACAAAGTCCAACTTCAGATATTTTATCTCTAAGGTACAACCATTTTCATTTCTTTTCTCTCCATTTACTTGGGGACCAAAAAGAAAACAAAGAGCAAGAATTTAAAAGCACGCACTCCGAAGATCACATTCGCAGCTACTCGTCTCAGAATGGATTCTTTGCTTTCTGCATAGCCCGGAGCAGCCATAGACTCTGTTTCGACGTCATAGTACCTCTTAAAATCTGGTTCATCGTCTACAGGCACTGGGTCATCGCAGTCGATATCCATTTTCAAAGTGAAAAACGATTTTGAGTGGTGGTTTGTTTCTAGAGAAAAGAGAAGAAAAGAAATAAATGAAAGATTCAGTTATTGTGGGTTTAAAAAGGCTTTCAAGATTCTTCGATTCTCTCTGTAGACTGTTAATGCAGTTTGTTCGTTTAGACAGTGAAGTTGAATTTTGGCGGTTCAGAGTATGAACACTGGTTTGCGAGTTCTCTCAGGTTAATTCCCTGCTGTTCTGATGACCAGTAGGATTTTTACACCTCGGTGTTAAGTTTACAAACTTGACAAAATTATACATATATTAATTATGACAAAAATATCCAGTTTCGTATCCTTGTCTGACTTGTGTTGCAATGTCTGTAGAATCAACCATGGAATTCTTCACTCAAACTATGATCATACGTCGATGTATATAAAAACAATAAAGAGGTTCAATGCCAGTACCTTATAATTAGAATCTGAATAGGAATTAATATAATAAGAATCGATTGTTTCCTTTCTTTTCTTTTTCCTATTATAATTAAGCTTTCAGAAAAGAAGGGAAAAAAAAAAAGTTAGTATAACTGAGCTTCCAAGCCAAACCCTTCCTGAAGAAATAGTAAAAAGGTAAAAACTCCTCTATCTCTTCTCTCAGTCGCAGGTGGGTACATTAAATACCTCAAGTTCTTTCTTCTTCCTTTATTTTTTAATTTGGTTCGTAATTAGCTTCTGTGGTAGGAACCTTGATTACTGCAACTTCTTATGTACTTCCTTCGTGTGTGTGTGTGTGTGTGTGTTTTGAAGTTCAAGATGCACTCACAATTTCCCAAACATGAAATTTTATGAACTGCTGTTCGCTATTCTGAGAAGTATTATGGTTTCTATTATTTTAGTTGAATAATAAAAGACCTTTTGGTTTGGTGAAGACAAACTCCATAACAGAATACAAATATATACAGTAGAAGAATTAGGATTCAAAACCATCTCCCTCTCCGAAAACAATTGTAAGAGCTTCCTTCACTTATAGGCTGAGGCATGTATGCTCCTAGATTACTGCAACTTCTTCTTATGTACACTACTTGGTTCGAATAATTGGTTTCCGCGAGGTTATCTGTTAAGCAATATATTATCTTTAATTGAAAATACTGATTTAATTAGCAGTTTCAAGTCAATTAGAATTGATTCTTTTCAAATTAAGTACAACTCAACTTCCCAAACTCATACCCTATAAGAAATACAACTCTCTTCGCACAAATTTTCAGAGCTCCTTTATCCGTCTTCCATCGCAGTCTGATCCACAATCACTGGTATGTATGTGTGTATGTTACCGTGAGTTCTTATTACTTCCATAGAATCAATTGTTCTTGTATCTTAACAAGTAGTGAGAATAATTTTCTGCTGAAAGACCGTAAAAATAGTAAAGCTGACTGAGTTTGCATGCAGTTTAAATGGATGGGAGAGGGACAATAACAGGAATGAACGAAGAACCCTCTTCCCCTAGAAGGAGGAGAATTCATAGCAGTGACAGAATACAAGAATCTTCGTCCGAAAACTCCAGAAGATGGGAGGACATGAACCCTGATATTCTTGCAAAAATATTTGATGGTTTGTCCTTCTTTCAGTTATCTCGCAGTCTCTCCTCAGTGTGCCGTTCTTGGCAATTAGTCTGTTGGTATAAATTTTTCT
The DNA here is from genome assembly GCA_032401905.1 of Swietenia macrophylla. Taxonomy (NCBI): domain Eukaryota; kingdom Viridiplantae; phylum Streptophyta; class Magnoliopsida; order Sapindales; family Meliaceae; genus Swietenia; species Swietenia macrophylla. The sequence goes on along the minus strand of CP135566.1, from coordinate 1,714,925 downwards.
GGGGGGAAAATAAACTTAATTTGAAATACCTCGGGCCTGCTCTTGGGATTGTTGAGCCAGTCAGCTGGTGTTCATATATTCTCTATGAAAAACAGAATGATGAAGCTGTGGACGCGAAGTTGATGAAAGCCTTAAGGAGTATAATGGAGGGATACAATGGATACGGATTTCCATTAGAGCAGTGGAGGTGGTCTATCCGAACCCTTTGTATTCCTGAACATTTCAGAATTTTGGACCAGCATCTTATTTACATTGCAGAAAGGTAAGCAATTCTAAAATTTATGCCATAACTTTTTAATTCCTTATTTTCCTTGATTCAATATTTTTATTAATAAATTGCAGAACTACTCGTCTTGAAAGGCTATGGCTATTCGGCTCCTCAAGGCTAACAACAACTGGATTTGCAAAAGCAGCATCTAACTGGAAAAATGTTAAAACGGTATATCTTGGAATGCTAAAATCCCAATATGTCAGCAAAGCTATCGAGGAGATTGGCAAAAACTGCTCTTCACTTGAATTTCTCTGTCTGTGCAGTTTAGGTTTACATTTAAGACAGGAGAATGCATCTGTCATAGTTAAAAGTCTACAGCAAGTGAAGAAGCTGAAGTTTAATGAAACTTACTTACACAGAGATGGATTAAAATATATTTTCTCCAATCCTTTTGGGGAAGTAGAAATTCAATTTACTAATTGTTACATACTGGACGACGAGCCACCAGAACCTGGACAGCATGTTTGTCATAATGTATGCAGGCGAACTTTCAATTTTAAAAGAAAAGAAAGTGATGGGAAATTTTGTTTTGTAGATACTACAGCATATTTGAAGACCTTTCTGGAGAGATGGATGGATATTGAGACGGACTAGAAATACAATGTACTTGGAAGTGTGGGGGTTTGGTTTAGATGATATATGTATAAACATATATAATTCAGCTGTAGTCTATTGTTGCTGGGATTTCTATTTCGTTTAACAATTGGACGATGCTGTTAATACTACTAGTTTTTATTTCCTGTTCTCCTTATTTCTCCTTCTTTTCCCTTCGATCTTTGTCTTTGCCAATGTGATTATTGTAATGTGATTAACGGTTGATTTCCTATAGGGAGGGATTAATCGTTGAATGCAGTGTCTGACAAACGGCATCTTTCTGATTTGGAGCTGTCAAAAGGGAGATGAGCCATCAGAATATATATATATATATATATTTCTCTTCCAATATGTTTCCATGGAGGAAGCTAAAGCTAACATTCATTTTCAGTTCTGTCTCTATTTCTCCTTCTATCCTCATATATATAATTGTCAGTGGCTTGATCCTATATTCTATCTTGATAGAAAAATTAGGAGAAACTGAGATTCCAGGAAAGGATTTGTTTCACCTCAGATTGCTAGTAAATTTCAAAAGCTATGCTGATACCAGTCTTATTTGATTTCAGTACCGCTACACACACATATATCAGAATTCATTTTGAGAAGAGGATCTGTATTTGAGAAAAAGAGATGAAAATAAATACTAAATCATAGGAGAAATGGGAAAAGTTATGGTAGACTCCTGCTGTTAGGTGCAAATTGGCAGCAAAAGAATTCTTCAACACCATATAGTTTTTCTTATACTCAGAAGTTGCTTGCACCTTGCAACCGGCCACAGTAGTGATAGAGAGGAACGTGTAGGATTTGTGTGAACATTCGTACATAACGGTTTGACTTCTGCGAACAGTTTTGATTTCAATCAACTTCTTTATTCATGGCATCATATAGTAGAATATACTAACGTAAGCTTGACAGGTGTTGAGTGAAGAGCTGGCCATCGAATTGAACTTTCGGATTATGCCCCAATTGGGTGCTCCAATGGCCCCGCCCAACTATAAATGTACCCTTTAGTAGATGGCACGTTTTTTCTTTCTGATTTCGACCGATAGATTGAACCTCTGATGTAAAATGGACGATGCCTTCAGAGTACGTAGACCATAGAAACAATAAATCCAAAGACTTTTACGGGTTGTAAGTCTCTGTAAAGAGGTCCGCATCAGCCTTAAAAGGATCCACCGGTTGGTCGAAACGTGTCCAATCGAAATTATCATATCCATTTCCTTGATTGATTGATGAAAGAACCCATTGTTTTATCTGCACGTGAAATAATAACATCCAGTAGTCAAAGGGACAACTGTTTGCCTCACGTAGACCTCAGATGAGCCACCGAGAATTTGTGGTAGAAGACACACGAAACAGTGAGAATCAAACAGTGTATCGAATTACATGGACTTTCCACAGGCCCGCTGTGTATTTAATTTCCATTTTAGGTTAAGATTCTTTTATGATCTAAACTTTTTGTAAACAACATACAAAATTTATAATTGTTGTTAGTAAATAGAAATAAAATAAAAGTAATTATATGATATTATTAACGAACACATGCTATAAAAAGTTAATTCAAAACAAATATATGCATGGGTTATAATTTGATCATTTGATCAAATGGATATTTAACAGACTCACAAAAGATTAATATGTAAATTATACAATTCAGTAGTTTTGGATCTCAAATATTGCGACATATTGCTGTTTATTATTACGCGAGTCTAGTGGCATCCAAGCTATCAAACAAAATAGTGCTGCAGTAACTTTCCCTCTCATCTTCAGTGCTGCCATTGACATAGGCTGTAGAAGATGAATTCAATGGAGTTGAGCTTGATGATGGCGTTGGTAGAAGCGAACCAAAACCCATGTTTGAGATGCTGCCACCGTTAATATTGTTGGAAAAAACCGCTTGGTTTTGGGACAAGAGAGAGACAATCCTCGAACCATTTTCAGTTTCCAGGCAGCCATAGTTTGGTGCGGGAATAGATTCTTTTGACATGCGAAATTGCTCTCCGTTATCCTGAGACAAGTTTGGTAGAGCATTTTGCCAGCCAAAGTTGGTGGGGTTTGAAGAAAATTGCTCCCAATTAGTTTGCAGAAGCTGGGTTTCGTTCAGATATTGAGGATTTGAGTCACCTGTTGTATTTGTGCAAGGTTGATCAACTGGGTACTGGAGAAGGTTTTGTTGGAAGGAGTGGTCCTGTTCAAGATTTTGAGGGATAAATTCTGCATTTCTGCTTTGGCAAGATAAAAGAGTGGTGACTAAATTCAGAAGATCTGAATTCAGTAACGATCCAAGGCCAAATAGATTTGAAGCATTAAGTAACTGAGAGGAGTTGTAAAAAGATGAGCTAAGAATGGAAGAGAATTCAAGAAGATCAAGGCGAGGGTTATGAGTCACTGGATCTATTCCCATTCTGAATAGTTTCTTCTTGATGTGCGTGTTCCAATAGTTCTTGATTTCGTTATCAGTTCTTCCTGGCAAGCGAGAAGCAATTGCAGACCACCTAAAGTAAAATCAACATGAGAAAATTAGACAATAATTAAAGAAAGAAACTTTTTGACTTGTATAAGTCTAGAGATATAAACTAATACAATTCAAAAGTTTTCCAACAAGAAAGTCCATGAAGTGGTTACATAATTTACTAGAATACTACGTAGTTAGTACAAAAATTCCTCAAAAGAAGAGTTTCTCGACAAGAAACTATAGAAAGAAGAGAAAAAAGAAAAAGTTTTGAGAGGGGAGTGCGCAACTCACTTGTTTCCAAGAACTCTGTGTAATTGTATTATGGTCTCTTCTTCTTCAACTGAGAACTTTCCTCTCTTGATATCAGGTCTCAAGTAGTTTGTCCATCGCAGACGGCAACTCTTTCCGCACCTCTTTAGCCCTGTTCAAAGTACACTAGCGATTAAACTCTGATATTCTGAAAAATTATTGAACAGATAATTAGCGAACACCAACAATTATTCATTCAAAACAATATATACCTGCATTTTTTGGAAGAACTCTCCATCTTCCATGCCCATGTCTCTGAATATAATCAATAAGCTTCTGATCTTCCTCCGCAGTCCATGGACCTTTCTTCAGTCCATTTTTGTCAGAGCAAGGTGACTTTCCCATTTCAATATGAAATTCTTGAAAACTAAGTGTTATGGTGTGTCCGAAATAAGAGAACTGCAACAATGTTGAAGTTTCGGAGCAAAGAGTGAAATGTTGGTGGGTTTAAATGTATGAGAAAATGTGCATATAAACAGCATAAAATAGATGGCAAGCAAGGTAAGAAAAATGAACAAGTCAATGGGATTCGGTACCGCCCAATGTTCATCTCTCAAGTACGTGTCTTCTTCTGCAGAGAAACACACGCACCGCACCCTACACACAAAACGACACCCTCTTTCAACCTTTGAATGTAAAAGCGAAACTTCTTTGTCTGAATTCTAAATGATCTTGATCACGTAAGCATGCAGCTACCTTGCATGCAAAGCTTAATTACGTCAAGTGAAACCTGTAATAATAAAATAAAAATAAAATGAAAGAAAGACAGAAAAGGGTTTTACGGTAATTCCAACTTCTTAATTGTTTTGTATGTTTTGTTCTCGTCCTCGATTGGCTAGAGACGTGCCGAGTCAATGACGGGGTGGTCTGTCTCAAATACTACAACAGGGTGACATTCGAATCGTTCTCCTGCGTGTAGAACATTCTTACTTTTGGAAGACGTATTAGCTGTCACCCGAAGATGATTGCCACGTCAGCTAATGATCTAGTCCGATGGGACCACCTGGTTGCATGGCTCGATCCATGGCACCACAGCCTACGAGTTCACTTAAGCTCCACGCGGTCAGCCGGTCGGCTAGCCAAAGCTTAACTTTATATTAATAAATCAAGAGAAAAGCAAATGAATTCAACTTTGACACTTTTCCTAATTCATAAAGTGGCTCTAAATGGAAACGGTTTTGCTATGCTGCAAAGAAATGTTCAAACTTGCTTTGTCACTTGCACATTAGTTCGATGGCTAGACACGTAACCGAGCAACGATGAATTGTCGAAGAAAATCTGTCTCCCCGAGAGTTGCAACAGGAAATTGGCGTTGTTTGCAAGGTTGAGTCAAAATATCTCCTTATTAAATCAAAATCAATTTCACGACAGGGAAATGTTACAAGTACTTGCATCGCGTTAAAGGTAGGAAGCTTTCGTTTTCTTCATTTACTGGTCTTCGGCGTGAGGGAGATACAGGATCACAACGTGTGGTGGAAACTGTAATATGAATACACATCATATGTTACAGAAAATTAGATTTCAAAATTTCAAATCAAATGGATGTGAACAGATAAATTAGTGCAAGGATTTCTTCCAAGCCTGCCTTTCTATCATGCCCACTAACTCATTAGAAATTTGACTTGCATGATCGGATTTCCATGGTAAAATCAAGTCATGTTGGGAAGAAAACAATTTAGACACTCATCATATGAGGAGTGTAGTTAGTGCACTGAATGCAGCCTTGTTAGTTTAGTATGTCTATTTCTACCCACCTGTTTCAGAGTCAAAGATGTATAATATATAATCATTCGGTTTCTTCATTTAACTGTTGATACTATTATAAGCACAAAATGCTACAATCTATGGATACATATTCCATATATATCATATTCCTAGCCGGATGTGATAACATATATAATATTTCTAATACAATCCTTCATCGATTTGACACACTAAATGCCTTTCAGAAATTACTTTCGATCACTTACATTCCCCAATAATTGAAACAACCATTTGGGTAACTTCTCAAAGCTGTAATCCTCCTCAGACCAAATAATCTTACGTGAAAAAGATACAAGAAAACTGGGATTGTGATGTGAAAGAGTGTACAAGAGAGAGAGAAAATCATTCAGATTTTCCTATCAGAAAACAACCATTGGTTTCAACTCTAAGGTTTATTTCAATACGGATGTCTTGTTCCCATGGAATAACCCATCAATTGGAGATCATTTGTCGATACATTATTCAGCTCTTCCAGCTAGGTACCCACTCATTTTATCCTGGCTAGCTAGCCAGCAATGTTGCATTAAAATTCTTAACTGTTTGGCGCTTGGCTTGTCAACAATAGTTTGGGGATAAGTTTGAAACATGGCAGTCAAATAACTTTTTCATGATAGAAATTAAAGCTCAGCAATACAGCTCAGCTGCTCATGTGATCGATTGATATCCAGGATATGATGCCAACCACTATTCAAACATGGAACATGCATGCTATGCTCTATTTTCAAATTCCGTTTCTCTTAATTTACTCCTTAAATTTTTGCACATCAATTTGAGAAAAGATCTATGATTCATTGAACTATATGGTTTCGGCAGTTCATTGAACCATAATTTCCAGTCAATGGTGTACTAACTAAGATCTTGCTACCATAGCTTCCACAGGTCAGAAATCGTATTCAGCTTACGATGATCGATCAATATCGTGAGATACATAGACTTGACACCTCATTCATCTTCAGTCATAGATCCTCTTTCATGATCATATTCAATTTATTGGACGTTGCACTGTTGAAATAGCTGTATGAAATTTACATCTTAATCATTGAACACTCTTGAAGTGATGGCTAGATCATCAGGAAGGAAATTCAACAAGAAAATACATGGAATGAAAGCTGGGAATTATTGAGAACTGGAGTTAGGTTCAAAATTGAAGTAACTGATCAATCATGTAAGTCATAATTGACAATCCAATGGATGGTAATTATGGTACTTTGAACCTGTTCCACTTCAGTTTGTTGATATATTTGGTCAGCGTTTACATCAAATAAGCACGTGAAAACAAACATGAGGTGCATGTAATGGCACCAAGCCATCGCTTGAAATAATTCTACTTCCTGTACAGATAAGTGTACAACGAGTTAGCTGTCAAAAGAGTTGATGAGGAGTGAAAACACTTGTCTATCTTATAAAATCAAATCGGGAAATCTGAAATGTTGAATGATTTTCTTGTAAGGGCAATTCGCTACATTTCCATGGCTTGCACAGGGTTGGCTTATCGGCTTCAGCCGTGGCATGCTATCTGTTATCTTTCTTCGATTTTAAGGGATTGCTTGAACAATCCCCCTATCGGATAAGCTTTATGCGTTGAATAATCACCATATCGACGACAAGACTATGGTCAACTACATTTATTTAATTCATCGACTAAGATAGGTTTTTGAATTATGACAGTGATTTTAACAACCCCATTATTTGTTTACGAAGAAAAAGCACACCCACTTCTCCAAATTACAATTCAATTGGTCCCCAAATTCGATGTAATTATCCCGCAGTAAATCATGATAATGACTTTGGTATAAATTTGGCCAATTAGTTAAATTACTAGAATATTTGGTTGAATAGAGAATTTACAAATCGTTACTTGTGATGGTAAGATTATATACATACTTTGAACCATTGGATAATCACGTTGTATACTCATTATAATAAGGTGATTAACCAATTATTAATTGAAATTTGCAGACCCTAGACGATCACTACGACATTGCTTGCCGATTCATCTCACCCCATTTCAAAATTACATTACAACTATTGGAATCTCGAAGTTCCCAGACCATGTCTATTATTTTTTATTAAAAAAAAAATAAAAATCGGACTTTATATAATGAATGACCAGTTAAAATTTTATTAAATTATACCCATTATTCGGTAGCCAGAGTATGCCTAAAACTTCATATATCAAATTCTGAGAGACTTGTGATTCGTCATTCGTACGTTCATGGATAAGGTGGATTGGCTGTCTGTCTCCCCAAAACATTAGGATCAAATATTTCTTTCTGCTATGAAGTGGGCAGTAGTTTCGCTTTGATGGGCCTCAATAACTCTTTTCAAATAGGCCCATACTAATTTTGGACCAGCCTGAGGCCCATGTTCAAGGATCCAGTCCTTCTCCAAATTTTATCCACTAATTTCTGTCAAAATTTTGTCCTACCCACGTTAATATTGAGATTAATGATTGATTATAATAATTAAAAGAAATTAAAAAGTGAGCAGAGTTTTAAAATTCCATTAGTGGGTGGAATTACATTAGTGAAAGTTCGAATTGAGCTAACGATTCCCTCTCATTTTGTTCGGATAAATATAATCATCAGCATGCAAAAGTATGGACGGCTCTCTCAAAAGATAAAATTAAAAAAAAAAAATTCACAAAATGGTTGAACGAGATTCGAACACGTCATCAAACGATGGACAAATTGGAATTTGCCATCTCATTCCCGCTCCCTAATAGAATTACTAAATTACTCGTAACCTTGGTCTGTCGCTTTCTCGTTGGATTCGCCTTCCTTGTCTCCTCCGCACACGAACAATCCAGAACCAACGAACCCCACCAAACCATATTACCTAACGCGAGAAAAGCATCGTTAATGACGAGGCCTTCGTTTCGTTTTGTTTGTCTGCTTGCTCTCTTTCTTCTCTCTTTCCTTTTAATGGTGTTTTCATCTGGGCATGTTTGCTTTTGCACTGTTTATTTATGAAATGCATTCTTTATTCATCAAAAGCGCGTTCTGCTACACACCAGTCTCTGTTCCATTTATTTCGCCGCCGAAATCTTTCTTTGAATCTTTGAAGGGACAAATCTTTTTAAGGTAAACCATCAGCCTCTCTAGAATAATTTAACTCGGCTAAGTTATTGCATAGATTCGCGTTATATTTAGTAAACGGAGTTGATCGGAGTTGTCGTCATCTTTCTTTTCTTCTTTGTTTCGTTATCTCCCTGTAACCAAACAGAAATGAAAGGAAAATTGGGATTCGTGAACAACATTGCCTCTGGTTCTGGGTACATCTTGCGCCCCATTCAAGATCTTCTACACAAAAGGTGCGATTCAATCAATATCAGTTTATGCATTTAAATTCATGTTAATTTCTATATGGAAATTGTAATGTTAATTAACCGTCTTTGTATCACTAGGTTTTCTCCATAGGCTGATTCTTGTTAAATTCTGCCCTCGAATTTTGATCAAAATAAATGGGAATCGGGGAATTTGATATGATTGTTATTTTCAAATTAAGTTTTCATTATTAAGAGTTGAACTGTCATATTCTTTCTGGATTTGTGAAAAATATGCTGTTTCTTCTTGTTATGCCCTTGTGAAAGAAATAAAATAGCTTGATGTTAGCACGCAATGGTTTTTGAGTTTCAAGTTTGTATCTGATTTAATAAATTTGAGTTTATTCTCAAGATGAATGAATTCCATGAGTAATGTAAATTTCCTCTATTTTTTTTTGAAATAAAATTGCTTTCTTACCTTCTCTTTAAATCCTTTATGCAGTTTACTATTAAAATTTTCCCTTAAAATAATCCTTAGCTGATCTAAAATTATATGGCAGCACATAGTTCTTGTCTGTATTGAAACTTGTTATTTACTTTTAGGGGCGAGTGTGAACAAGCAAATCTATTTATCTTTACTAGATTTCTAAATTTGATGACCTCCTTTGATGTAATATGCAGTTCGGGGGAAGCAATGGCTCATCCTGATTTTAAGGGCCTTTTAAAGGATTGCTACATTCCTAATTACATTCTTGTACCTGGATCTGAGACCAAAAGTCCTCCCCTCATACCCGCCTGTCCAGTGCTTGTGTTCATTAACACCAAAAGTGGCGGCCAGTTGGGTGGGAAACTTCTGCTTACTTATCGTTCTCTTCTTAAAAAAAACCAGGTAATTTTATCTATTAAGACATCATGATCTCCTGGGATAAGGTGTGCTCTTGTGACTGTAAGAGCGAATTTGCTCGTAGCGGAATTGATGATCTCAAATTTTCAGGTTATTGATTTGGCAGAAAAGGCCCCTGATAAGGTGTTACGTGAGCTTTTTGTCACCTTGGCAAAGTTCAAGCATGATGGTGATGTTTTCGCTTCGGAAATTGAGAAGAGATTGAGGCTGATTGTGAGTTTGCTTGTTCGTTAACAATTTGTGTATGAATATCTATGTACCAATGTTTATATATTTTCGTTTCTGTATGTCTTTGGTTTTCATCTCTAATGTATGCTCTGGAAATCAGGTTGCTGGTGGAGATGGCACAGCTAGCTGGCTCCTAGGAATTGTTAGTGATCTTAAACTACCCCATTCTCCTCCGATTGCTACAGTGCCATTGGGAACTGGAAACAACCTCCCATTCTCATTTGGTTGGGTAGGTTAAACCTTTTGATTTCTTCCCCANACCCCGCTAGTGAGATGATCCATTCTATTCCTGATTTTGGTTAATAAATTCATTTACATTTGATTCCTCCTTTCAGTCTTATTTTTTCTCCCCCATTTCTACAGCATTAGGTCCATTGTTTGCCTCAACTTGCCCAGTTTTTCTGGTGGACTAGATCCTTGGGGAAAACCATATAGGAAGAAGTCGCGCGAGGTCAGTTCTGAACTGTTTCTCACTTTGTCTACTTCGAAGTTGCCAACTAAAAACATGTTTGCGACATTCTGTCTCCCAATCGAAAATTCATTACTAATTCTTGATAACATTGATTTTCAGAGGGGTTTGACTCCTCAATACGTAGACGATGGCCTGATTGAGATTGTTGGCTTTAGAAATGCTTGGCATGGCCTTGTTTTGTTGGCCCCAAATGGACATGGAACTCGTCTAGCTCAGGTATGAAAATAACCACCAGGGATTTTATGATCAAAAATGAAAATTGCTCCTTTGCAAAAGTGTGCAGCTTATGTTTAGAAAATCCCATTTAGCCGCGCTCCCTCTGCTTAATGGTTTTTATATTTTCCTACAGGCAAACAGAATCCGTTTCGAGTTTCATAAGGGAGCTGCTGATCATACATTCATGAGGATTGATGGAGAGCCATGGAAACAACCTCTCCCTGCTGATGATGACACTGTAGTCGTGGAAATTTCTCACCTCCGCCAAGTGAACATGCTTGCCACCCCTCACTGTCGTTCGAGAAGCATGCATGATCCTTCCTCTCCTGTCAGTTACCACAGTGAAGATTACGATAGCAACGAAGACGAATCTTCCGAAGATTGTGAAGAGCGAAGGAAATTTGGTGCAGCCGACACTTTCAGAATTCCAGATGGCGTTGAGATAGCCCACCTTAGTTGAAAAAGTGACACCTAATTGCACGCTACTGGCTTAATTTGCACCTAATTTGCTCTTCTTCCTTTTTTTTTCTCCCCCAACTCCAATATCTTCTTTTTCCATTAGTGATTAAGCCTTAAAGATTGTGGTTAATGATGTATTTTTTGTAATTTGTCCGTCTATATAAAGCTGAATACTGTTCGTATGTTGTACAGTTTTGCAATATACGGGTTTGTCATTCATCTCTCCCTAGTCTCATAGTCAGAGAATCACTACTTCCTTCCAAATTAACATCTAATTACAATGGTAAAATTAGTAATTCACAGTGAACATTTTACTACGGAGCTGTGTTTTGAAGGTAACTAGAACCCACTCCAAGCTTTGTTGAGTTAATAAATGCAGAAGACAATTGTATTACTCCAGTACTGATGTTACCACCAACTCAGTCTTCTTCAAGTATTAGTTGTAATAATCAATTACATTTAAATAAATAAATAAAATATTTACACTAATTTTTATATACATTATGAATGTCCTTTCTGTATAAATTACAGCCACAGATTTTTGACAGAGTCAGCAGGAATATAATATAATAGCATTAATAACACATGCAAGGGGGTGAACCAAGGAACAAGAAAAGCAAATGGTTTTACTTCCAAAAACCATGGGTACTGCTTATTCCTCAACCCGAGCCTCTGGTTTTCTACCGCGCTATAAATACTATCTTCTCTTACTTTCCCATTAAAATTGCGGAAAGCCCACTTCAATTTTACAAGTCAATCGATCAATCTGTTTATTCCAAGTAGCCGCAGGGTTGGAGTTCCTGAAAACAGATCAAACATGAGTGCGTCGAGACAAGCTTGGTTTGTGGCAGCCAGTATTGGAGCAGTTGAGGCGTTGAAAGACCAAGTTGGAATTTGCAGATGGAATTTTATATTTCGGTCGATGCAGCAACATGCCAAGAATAATTTAAGATCGTCCATTAATCAGGCCAATAAGGCAATCTCTTCTTCTTCTGCTTCTTCGTCTTCCTTGAGGGAGATTTCCAATCATTATAACAAGGCGAAGAAATCAGAGGATTCGGTGAAAAGGGTCATGGATTTGAGCTGTTGGGGTCCTAGTACTGTTAGATTTTGATCATCCGATCATACTATTGATTGTAATTTTGATTGTTTCTTTATTTTTCTAGAAAGAAATTAATGTATTCTAGTTATGGGTTTTGAGTGCTTTCTGATTCTTGTCTCTTCCCTTGGGGGAGATTTGTTTTTCTTATATTCTTCTGCAAATAAAAAAGAGAAACAAATATAATTATGTTGGTTTCAGACTGCCTGTTGTTTCTTTACCAGCCATGCTTCTATAAACAAAGGATCATCCATCGCTCAATATTTCTCTACCAACACAAACTCGAGATTTTCGAGCAACAATTAATACTAGTACTGCAAAAGCTTGGATTGGTGCAGTGGAAGCATCTAAAGAGCAAGCACGCAGGAATTTGCAGATAGAATCATAACACAAGATCTCTGCTACAACATGCAATGAATAATATCAGTCTCTGCTCGTGCTCAGGCCATCATAATTTCAAATGAGATTAGATACAGTGAGATTAACCAATCAAAGCAATCCACAGACAAGATCCTGGATTTGTGCTGTTGGGTTTCCAGTACTGTTACATTTTACTGTAATTGTAAATGCTAGATTTATTCCTTTTTCCTCTCCATCTGGTATAAAGATTAAAATCCAATATACAATTTGTGATACGATTTTTTTAATTTTTTATTTAGAATATATAATTAATTAATAGATTTTCAAAAGAATTTGTGAATAACGAGTAATTTAACATTTGCAATTGTAAACGGGCATGTGAAATTCAGAATTAATTAATTAAAATATCATGTACTTTAAAAATGTAATGACTAAAATTAATATTATAGGAATAATTTAATTATTTTTCATAAAAATTAATGATATACTAATAATTAAATTATTTTTTATTTTATAAAATATAAAAATTTGTGCTAATGGCATTGTTGTTCTCCATTATTATGACTATCAATAAATACCCACTTATTCGATTTTGCATTTTGCAAATACGCTATATTAATCTTCTAGACACAAGTGGTTTGTGGCAATAACCGCGTGCTTACCCCAAAAGCACTTCCCCAGAAAGCACTACAGTTACAAGACCATTAAGTCAGCAGTCGGCAGTAAGCAATTAATTAGTAACCTAGCCCCACCCCTTGAATTTAAAAAACCAGCAGTGTCCACAAACCCAGGAGCTGAACCCACGACTTCATCCTCAGTTTTCAGAAAACCACTCGCTTAATTTCCCAGGAAACAAACACGTACATGCACCACCCCCTTTTTTAATCTTAGTAAACTTTTTTCCACGGATCATTAATATTCCTCTTTATAAATATAAATGCATAGGCCAGACCCAACAAAGTTTTACTCGAGAACTCGGCAAAACTCAACAACCTTCTGCTATATATAGCCGATCAATTTTCCTGCAATACCCAACTCAAGTACTTTTAATTTTGTCTTTGCAGTTCTGTTCTCTTTTTAAATTAACTTTTAAGTGCAGAGACAGCGAAAAAGGGGTGCAGAGATGAGCAGTAATGGTGGCAGAGTTTGCAAGTATGAAATGACATTCAAGTCTGCAGCAGAGTCCGCTGGCTGCAATCATCACAATCATAATTCTGTAAGGCGAATGGCCGCTGCTGATGTTAAAAATACTCAGATTAGCCAGAAGATTAATGGCTGTGGAGATGTAGATGAAAAGAGGAAAAGGAGACAACAAGAGAAGGCTGAGATTCTCTGGCATTTAATTTGCTGGGGACCCAATTAGAGGCTTCAAATACCATGTATTTGCAACGTAGAATAACTCTAGAAATACCTAAATATGCTTTTTGGCAAGTCGGATATTTCCAGGCAAGTAGCATAATGAATAACTGATGCTTGTCTCTTAGGGCATGTTTGGCAGCTGGTGAGGATTGCATTAGATCGTATAAAATCATTGTAATGTTCATGTTTGGTGAAACATTAGACATGGAATGGACTGCCCATAGTTTTAACCAGCACGAAGAAAATATTAGCCGGGCTTGACCCGTGCACCCCCTTGGGTCAAGCCTGGACTGATAGTTTATATTCTATAATATATATAATATTATATTATATTATTTTTAATAAATCAAATAAAATATAAATTCATATAATATTATAAAATGACGAAATTAAAATATAATATCATAAAATATTATTTTAATATAAAAATATTATATATAATCTAATTTAATATCAAATATAATACTGTATTAAATTTTATTTATTATAATTTAATTTAATTCAATATATTTTAAATATTATATGCTAATATGTAATATTAAACGATTCCTAAGGTTTATTGCCAGGATTATATTGTATTTGTGGGTTATTTTATAATTAATATCTTGGCCCAACAACTTACTGGGCCTGGAGGATGATGCTTCATGGCTTATATAATTATTTCAATCAACTGCCAACTCGGTTAGCGGGCGTTATCTTACATTTTCAATTGCTTCTGTATTTTTTTTTTTGGACAACACAGCAGCATTTAAACGATAGAAGATAGGGTAGGCCTCATCTCATTGAAAACATAGGGCCAATCTCATTTTCAGCCTTTCTAACAACCAATCAGATATATTATAAAATATTCAATTTATTTTATTTTATTTTTTATTCGGATAATTCAATTTATTTTATTTTATGGGGCACATAAACAACGTCATAATACACCTAATTAATTCACTAACTTTCCAACTAACCCTGACCAACAAACCCAGCCGACAATTGTAAATGCCGTACAATTACCCTTACCTAATCTGCTCGTTCATAATTAAAGCCATTCCCCTCAAGTGAAGATTGCCGTTACTATTTTCCCACGCGCCATCCCGTCCGTCATCAACACTCTCATTTTCGTTTCATCGGGGCAATTTTGTTGTTCACACACTTATCCTCCGCGCCTGTTCTGTCCCCGCCTCCCTCGCTTTCCGCTAAATATAGTTGTACCTTGTGATTGAGATTTGTCCGTATTAAGACAAATCAACTAACACAAGTTTGTCCTTGGGGGGTTTTTAAATTCTACGTTGAGCTTATGTTCTAACTAACATTGATTAATCTCTGGACAAATCATCTTCTTTTAATTTATTTTTATTTTTAATTTTTAATAAAATATTAATACTTGTTATAATTAAAAATAAATTATTTAAAATATATATTAATAAAATTTATAATTTAATTTTATGATTGATATAAATTAAAAATTAAGATGTAATTATAATCTTTAATGTTCGTTCATTTAAAAATTTATTAATTTAATACTTATTATAATTAATTAACTTTACTGATTACACTGATCGAGGAGACAGAACAATTGGGTGTGTCTCATTGGTGTATGTCACGTTGCGTTGTTTGCATGATTTTTATCCAAAGTACAACCACTCCAATGCACGGACACGAAATCCAATTCAATTCCAGTTTAAGAAACTTTTCAAATCCAATGTGTTAAAATTCGTGAGTCACTCTCTTATTCTCTCTCGTTTATATGCCCAAACTTTGCTGCAGACAAGCGCAACTCGACACTTCAACTTCCTTTGAAAATTACTACAACCTCGTACCGGCGACCTTTGATATCCTGTCAGCCATGGCAATCGTCGACCGGAAAAGGTCGAACTCCGACAAGAAGCTGTTCCGGCTGTGTCCGTTTTGGCAAACCGGAACACCTTCATCCTCTACCTCGTCCACACAAAATCTTAATCTACACGGCAGCAGTAACCGACACTTGGAAGCCCCCAATTCTAGGTCCACCAAGACGGTGTCGTCCGTCGCCAGATCGCTGCTACCTCCCCGGCGTAGACTCTGGCTTGATCCTTCCAATAATCTCTACTTCACCTGTACGTCACCGTTTTTGTCAACGTTGACTTTGTAAATTTAAAGTTATTTCTAGTAAATATTGTTCGTGTTTTTAAGCTTAATTAGCATTCTGGAAGTATTTTTTTTGCTTTTGAAAGCGATAATTTTGTTTTCATTGTTTTGCAGACGAACCTGGTAAGCAGGTTAGAAGCGCAGTAAGGTTAAAAAACACCAGCAAGTCCCACGTGGCATTTAAGGTGGGTTGACTTTCGTTTTTTTCTTCAATGCATTATAAAATATTAGACTTTTACATTCATGGCTGTAATTTTTAATTATTATATTGTTTTCATCATGATTTGTGCGGTCAATTAAGCAATCCCGTTGATCTATCAAAGTCTGACTGGTTTGTTTGTTGATGGCTTAGTTTCAAACAACTGCGCCGAAGAGTTGTTACATGCGGCCTCCTGGCGGCATCCTTGCTCCCGGTGAAAGCATCATTGCAACTGGTAATAAATTGGTTGTTTAACTCTTCTTTACTTCCCATTTGTTGGATTTTATGTGCTTGAGGTTATAATAATGGAAGAGGTGCATTTGGAAGTAGAAGCGCTTTTGACAAAAGTATCTAAAAGCACTTATCAAACACTCCTACAAGCGTACTTTTAATGATGACAAATACTCTCTAAATGGTATCCAGTTTTGATATTTCTTTTATCTGGCATGAAGCATATGCCCTCAATGTCTGCTCAAGTATGTGAGGCAGCTGCTTTTGTTGTTTTCTATCATTCGTATGTATTTGGGATTTACTTTTGTTTTGTACATGATGGTTTATAGTGTTCAAGTTTGTGGAGAATCCAGAGAACAATGAAAAACGACAATTCGACCAGAAGAGCAAGGATAAGTTCAAGATCATGAGTCTGAAAGTAAAAGGAGGGATAGACTACGTGCCTGAACTAGTAAGTCATGATATTCCCCTTTGTTGTTGTATGGTCTATGTTGACCAAAATTGCTAATGGTAACACCTGTTTTAGTTGCTCTGTTTTCCTGGCAAGCGCGAAAGTTGCTACCAAATTTTATTCCTAAACTTGCATGAAATGTACCCTCTTCTTATGATGGCATGTATTGGTTTTAGATTCCTGCAGCCCCTCATATTTGAATAATTGGAGCAGTTGTGATATTCATCAATGATGGCTTGAGTGGAAGCATGTTTTTGAAATCTTAATGTAGAGCTGCTTGAGGAATATAAGTATAGGGTAAATATGGTTTATTGATCTTGGATTGAATAAATATCAACAAAATGAATTGTTTTAAGACCAACCCTAATGGAATTGACTTGAATTAACCTGACCCCCATCAAAACGCAACATTATTAATTTGATTGATACATGTACCTACCTATCAGACCATGTGATGGGGAGATTTGATTTGTCCCCTAAACCAAACTCTTAAAGAAAAAACTATTTTTGATAATGTGCTGATCTCCATTTCAAGATTTTTAAATTTCTCACTTGTTAATTTTCTGGCTTAGTGTAATGCAGGGATATGTCTACTTTATATTAACAAAGAGTGAATCAATGAATGAAAGTGGAAGAAATGAAATTTAACCTTCTTTTATGGTGGACTAATCACTTCCCAGAAAGTCTTTTGTCTGATTTTGATTATTCTTTTTTTAAATAGCAATTTTTATAATGATTTTGACTTTTGTTTTTGAATGGAATGGTGATTAGAATGAGTGATTGGTGAATATAAATTTAAATGACAAATGCTTGTAGCACAAGATTAACCCAAAATTTTCTATTCTACCTACACATGCAGTTTGATGAGCAAAAAGATGAGGTAACTGTTGAGCGAATATTGCGGGTTGTATTTCTTCATGCCGAGCGTCCCAGTCCCGTAAGTATGATTTGAATAGTTTGGGTACTTTTGTATAACTGTGTGCATATCGGACTCCATTTTGATTTATACGATATGTTCATTAATTACATTGTGATTCTTTGGGTTAAGGCATTGGAGAAATTGAAGCGTCAGTTAGCTGAAGCCGAGGCTGCTCTTGAAGCACGCAAAAGGCCTCCACCAGACACGGGCCCCAGAGTTGTCGGGGAAGGTCTTGTAATAGATGAATGGGTAAGAACATTGAAACTGTATCAATAAGTGTTCAATTTTCTAACTGTTCTTTTTTCACTTGGCATAACATTTCCTTTTTACCATTGAATTTTCAGAAAGAACGCAGAGAGAAATACCTGGCTCGACAACAGGTTGAAGCAGTTGACTCACTGTAGTTAGTGGTTTTTCTCTTGCTCAGGATGATTAATCTGCCCAGAGGAGAGCGGTTTGCACCAGAACACCTCAATCTGGGCTTATCATGAGAGAAGGGTGAAGGTATGGGTCGGCAGCTCAGTACCTCATCTAGAGAAGAATAACGGGTCAAGTTGCCACTATTTTTCACATTGCAGCAGGGAGTCAGGGTTCCGGCTATTGGGGATGAGCCCTTCTGCTTGTAGATAACGTGTTTTTCATATATTGTTATAAAAATGTAGATTTTAAACGAATCGGCTCAATTTCTATATCTTTGGTGCCAGGGTGCTCACAATCACAATCGTGTCAGGTTTTTGCCCTGTTATGAGTTCCCAAGATTTGCGATACAGTTTGTGCATGTTTACGGACATTATGAGTTACTATTATGCTGTGAAGTCAAGTGTGTTGGCTATCCATTTAAAATTGTACTGTGAAGTCAAGTGTGTTAGCTATCCATTTAAAATTGTACTGGAACCACAGGTTTCCAACTTGTAATTAATCATAACTGGCGGCTTTTGAAGGTTAGTCCAGAGTCTACAGATACCATGCCTTTCTGTTTTGATCACTTGATAGATTTTCCAATTATGTGGCTATGTCAAAAACCTGATATTTCTTTGCTAGATAGAACACTCGGGGAAATAGACAAATTTTTAGCTCATGCTTGAAAGCTTTGCCTGGCCCTAGTTAAGAAAAGTGAAAAAAAAAGAGGCTGTTACTGTGAACATGTTGCATAGAACAGAACAGAGAAACAACGAAAGAATAAATCGAAGACTAAAACTGGGAATTCCAATTGCCTTCAGAGAGAAATAACATTCCATGCATAATAAGCATGAGATTGAGTAATGGCATGACAAGCTTTAATAAGTGACTTTTACGAGTCTATCAAGATATGCTTGGTTTTGTCATAAAATCGCTTTCTTACCCCAATTCAGCTGCGGGGTGTAGAGGTAGTTTTCAATATGACTCATTCTTTATCGTGTACGAAATGCGGGCTAACTTACCCTTCTGACAAAAGTTGCAATAATAATAGCCCCAACCTCCTCCAGGATCGCACGATAGATCTTAGCCTTCTGCTCTGCTTCCTTTATGATGTATTCCCAACTGAATTGATGCTTCTGCAGTACTACTCTGGCATTGCTTCATAATTTCTGTCAACTGCCATACTTAATTGGTTGTCTACTCGTCTTTGTCATATATAGTTTCTAGAACAAACACTCAGTTCCACAATTCGCAAGTAAAATGAAAAGGTTGTGCCCCCTGCATTTTCGACACGTTTTTACCCTTGCCCTTTCAAAATTTTTTGTGGGATATACGAGTGACTCTTTCAAGTTTACTGTTAGTTAACCGTTTATAGTTTTGGTATTTTAAGTCGAGTTTAACAGAAGAATTTTTGGATCATTATTTGAAACAATGAGAATGACCCATTACTGGATGGCTAATAAAGTCAGGAAATATATGAAGACAAATTGGGATGGGAATATTATTGAGTCCCAGAACATGGCATTGCATATATTCTGTTTTCAAGTGAAACTGGGATGTGATCTTGAAGAGATAAGCGTGACCACTAAATGATGGCCACCGTCTTTCTCATGGAGCTGCTGGTATTTGCCAGTGGTTTCCATATCCAGTACATATCGCATGGTTTCCATATCCAGTGCATGTCGACTTGCCCTGCTCATCTCTCTATTTATATGTGCTTCATTTATATACGCTTTATACATTAAACTTCCTGAAAACCCTCTTCTGCTTAGATTTCTCTTGATCGTTTTCATTTTCTTCAAGGTGAGTATGGGGCTTAAAAACAAGGCTTGTATTCTTGTTACAGTGGGGGCTGCTTTAGGACTTGGAGATCCTGTGATCAAATCCAATTCATGTGCCCTTGAGCAAGAATGGACTGCAATTGCTTCATCTATGTTGCAAACAAAACTCTTTCAAGATGAGGGATCGAAGATTCTCGGGACTGGAAACGAGAAGCACGGCGCAGCAGGGGAATCCTTGAGGATGGTACTCTATTTGAGTTGCTGGGGACCAAATTGAGTGTCCAATTAGACTCAAAGAGCTGTTTGTCCAAAAGTTTTCTCTTTGGTTGATCAAAGTTCCGGTTCAAGTGCCTGAAATTTCCACAGAACTAGGCCAAGGGAGATCAAAGGCGCGCATATATGTGCAGAAATTTGGCTATGGTTCTTGGTAACAATTGTAAAGGAATTGCTAACTAAGAATGTCTATATCTTATTATCTATCCGCGGCTTCACCACTAGATACAGAAATTCTATGAACTCAGTTTCAAATTCATGTCATCAATGCAAATGCATATATATATATATATATATATATCAACATATAGCAGCAGTGTAATTAGAAAGAAAAAAGTTAAAAAAGGAGATTAAAATTGTCCAAAAATAACAAAAGAGAAAAAGAACGAACCAATCCTAAAACAGAACACATCATGTACATAAAGGTCTGAAATCAATGGCTTGAATATAATACTGATAAATGCGGGCTCATATATTTTCCGGCAATTGAAAATTCTGTGAACCAAAAATGTGATGAGAATTGTTCTGAACAAAGACAGCAACACCACATTTGCTGCTATTGAAGCTATCCCACAGAGGGAAAGTAACAGTTCCTGATACATTTTTCTTTGCTGAGATATCTTTGACAGTGCAGAGCTTTTCGAGCTTACGAACAACGTAATCATTGGCCAGGACACGCCCTTTGTTCTCTCCGGCCGGGCAGTCAGTCACCAATCCACTCTCATATAGAGCGACCATGACATTGACACCTTGATGATCCACCTTTGACCTCAAAGCTCCTGTTAAAGAAACTTGCAGAGATTCTGATGTAGGCCTCTGGAAAGTTGCCTGCATTTTCATATATAGATTATGCATTACAATCACTATGCAATATAACACCCCATGTTCTAAACCAGTGGCATATTCTTTTGACAAGTCACAAGCAACCAACAAAAAGGAATTATGCAAAATTTTCTGGTTCTTTGAGGAATTATGCTGATCAAAATTAATGTATCTTCCAGCTTTTCAAAACCTTTCAGGTGAGAAACCTATTAGGTTCAAGAGGAAGGTGAGGTGTTGACATACCCATCCACCTATGTGTATAGTTGTTGCTCACCAAACCATCATAATTACTTACTATTTGAAATTGGTATAATACATCTTTCCAATAAATTCTGATCAAATAACGTGCACAGTTCCAAGAGTAAAATCTTTGACAGGCAATGCATTATCATCAGATTCGCCTTTTAGATCTCTAGAGAAATTTTCAATTATCTGGAATCATTTAAAGACATCCATTTCTTTAACCAAGATTGCTATACATGATTAATTATTATCAGATCATATGACGATGATTTAATCATCAACTTTATCAGATCTCAAGCAGAAATCTCATATTAGGAAGCTATTTTGTTCATGTTACAACAAATACCAATATCTTCTTCAATTCCTGCAATTCTATTGAAGTTTCATTTTTAACACGACCAATAATATTGTACAATCGTAGAAACTCCATTCACCAATTCATTTCTTTCTTTCCACAATTACATACAACCAGGACCAAGGGAAAACCAAAGACAAAACAGAATATGAGAATGATACGAGATCTATACGTACTAACCTGTAACGTCGGACTAGGGAACCTTGGCGCATTGGTGATTGCAGAAAACAAACCATCCTGATCATTTCCTTGACACTGCGATCCGCCCTGAATCACCACCTGCGGCGTGAACATAGTGTCAAGATTCAGAGCCTCCACATAAGCCTTCTGCCTGACAGTCCACTGGCTGGATCCGTACGGATCTTTCCAACCCATATAATCCCAGTAATCAACATGATAAGCCAAAACAATCACAGGCACCTCCAGCTCGAAATCGCCTCTCCCCAGCCTGGATATCAACATCTCTGCCTCCGGTGACGTCGCGCAACCCTGTGAAGAAAACAACTCGACCAGAATCGCGCCACCGCGACGCTGCTCCTCCGCTGATACATCTGCTGTTACGTTCTTTTCTCGTGCATGTCCTTCATTTGTGCCTCTGCCAAAACAGGCAAAGAGACGACGCACCATTTTGTTCTTTTTCCGATCTTGCGTCGTCTCTTCCCCGAAAAATAAAAAAAAAAGGTTTCTGGCGGTGGTAATCAGAATCACAGGCTGTGAGAGATGGTCAAATATTGTATGTATATACGCAATTTATAATATATATACAACTTATATGTATTTACGTGTTGAGATGAGAGAAAACGAAGAAAGAATACGAAGACTAAAAAGGAAATTAATAGGAGTGAGCGGCGAGGAGAAAAAGGTGGTGAGAAAGAATGAGCGGGTTTTGAATCATTCTTCGTGCTTCTTAAATTTCGATTCCGTTTTTGGGGTGGGGTTTTTGTGTGACAGAGGTTGAGTTACAATTGGAGGAAATTGCGTCGCAGACACGAATTTGTCGGTGACACGTTGTTGTTGCAGAATTTGGTTGCCTGTCAGCAAAGAGCTCGCTGGAATAGCAGCAGCTAAACAACACCTCCACAAATTAATATTGGCCAGCAAGGTAGAGAAACTTGACAAGGCATCTACCTCAACTGTAAAGAATTGGAAAATTATGAGGAAAACATTGCGGCCACGTTGTCTGAGATCTATATCTCCGTCTTTCTGTTCGCTGACGGAAACCTACTTTATGTTTTGAGTTAATGTGATTGTGATTCTGTTCTGTTCGGCGAATCTATGAATCTTGTTTTGGCCTCAGAACCCTTACCCGTCGCCCACAGGATATCTATAACTTCACATAAGAACTTATACAAGATTAATCATCTAATTAAATCCAAAATAAAAAAACGTAAATCCAATTCAACCGTCACAATCAGTTTAACAAATTTATTAAATTTGATGAATTTAGATTATAAAAAAGTACCCACTTTTCAACCTAATCAAGTGTGCTCCGAGAACTATTTAGTGATACAGCATATGGAGAAACAACCCATATAATCGTCATTTCCCCAGCTCCAATTTCATCACTCTCACATTTACAATTATCCTTCATTCATTATGCAGATTTGATTTTACTAAAGAATTTCGAGATATTTGTTATTTATAGGCAAATTGGATTTTGTCTCTATTTCTTTCTTCTTTTTTGTTGGTGGGTAATGAATAATAATTGCCGTTGAAGGAGTTTAACGGGCTGGATCGGCCTGCAAAAAGCGAGCCTACAAAGACTTGCGAGTTGTTGGGTTGACTTGGTTTATTTGATAAAAAAGGGTAGTCCAGCATGGTCCTTGAGCTCGACCCATGAGGGCCGGCTCGTGAGTTTAATTTTTTTTAATTTTTTAAATAAAAAATAAAAAATTAATATGTTTTAATTTTATTTATTTATAAAATATAAATTTATAATATTATATATTATTAAAATATTAAAAAATAAGTACATGGGTCGATCGGACTCACGACGGATTTCAATTTCTCGACCAGTCGAAACCCGTCGTTGGGCCTTACTATCAGGGTCCAAATTAGGCTAGGCCCCGCCCGACACCTTATATTTGACAGGTTGTAGGCTTGGGCGGTGAAAGTTGGCATTCTTTTTAGCCATTTCTTTCACAAGCAACAAAAAATTAAATTGCTTTTGGCATTATTGTTCCCAAACCATATGCTATTTCAGGAATGAAGTAGTTCTGCTGGTCATTGACATCATAATATATGTTTGGGGAAATCCTGAACCACACAATTCTCTTAAAACAGAAGAAACCCAATTTGCTGTGAGGTGTGGCAGTTTATCAAGAAAGATTCAGGGCCAGTCAAAAAATTAGATTACTCATTCAGATTTAGATAAAAATATTTGTTTAAAAAAACCTCAGATAAAAATTAAGTATCTGAATGCTTAGTTCTCCTTTTTCAAGTTAATCTCTGATGTTAATGATAATTGAACTAGCTAAAGAATCCGTTTCTATCCAAACCCAGCTCAAAAGTATCTTACAACATCAATCTCTGTAATGTTGTTTGGCCTGGATATGTACATTTTTCTGCAAAGTTGGTTCAGCTTGATTGGTCACCTGATAACAAGACATGCACGCCCCATAAAATTAAAGCACGTAGAAGGGCTGCAGGATAAAAATCTTCGAACAAGTATTAGTTTCAGCCTGAAGAAAACTAACTTAGTTATCCATTCTGCTCCAATGAATTATCGATACGTTGATGCCCTTCTCTTCTATTTTTGTACTCGTTTGATGTATTTAGACAAATCCCATCTTCCTTCTTTTGAAAGTAGCATCATTTCATCTATTAATCTCTATGATTTAGACAACATAATTTATCTTCATGAATTGTTTATATGAACCCATCTGATTTCACCTCACCGGCCAACACATGGCAAGATCTTACTGAAAACCACAAAGAGGAAGCCACGCGTCTCATGATAAAGTGGGACCATGCATAAAATCCTTGGTAGTTTTTCACCCCATGCAACTCTAGCTCTAAATCCATATGCTGCTCTCAGTGTAGTTGTACCGTATGGTCCACCAGGCCTAACCGGTATCGAATTGGTCATTGGGATGATGCCACAGCATCCGTTGTTGGCCACAGACACAGAACCCATGCGTGTTTGACCAACTAGCACCAAGCCTTTATTCTCAGACCCCAAACTCAATACAATCTCCACCACCCAGCTTCCCATTTCAACCAATTTTTAACTGCAGCGTTGCTTCCATAGTCCCCTTCAGTCTTTCAAGCCTTAGTTTCTATTTTTACAGGAAATCTTTGTGAACCCTTTTTGTATTAGCCATGTTAGAAGGCAAGGCAGTGATTGGTGAGACTGACATGCTTCAAACCATGCAGCAAGATGCACTTGACTTGGCAGCTAAAGCACTCGATTTCTTCGATGTTACTGAAGCCACTGAGATAGCACGCTTCATTAAAAAGGTAAAAAAAACATTTCATATTATTTTCATTTTTAATTAGTTTATTATACAGATGAATTAGTTCTCCAGTCTCGCGTTTATGCTACTGAAGATTCTTTTCAGAATTATATGTAGTAGCTTAATTACTAATCGTACTTGATGTTGTTTTTGTTGCAGGAATTCGATAGGATATATGGACCTGGGTGGCAGTGCATCGTAGGGACTGATTTTGGTTCGTTCGTGACTCACTGTTTTGGATGCTTTATCTATTTTCGCGTTGGTAGCCTCGCAATCTTGCTCTTCAGGGGCTCTGCTGCTCCAGAGAGGGAGGAGACAAACCAGTTTGACAAATTAGAGACACCGAAAGCATAATTAATGTTTTATTAATTTTCACTTGCTTCTACTTGTATCCCCTCTTTTGTAGATTAGAAAGACCCAAATGGAAAAGAGAAAATAAAAACCCAATTAAGAGTTTCAAATTCTCCAGTTTATAGCCCAATTTTCATTCTGTGTCTGCTGTTTGTTTCTTAGTCAGCATTCCTTGGCTTCTGCACACTGCAGGTGTCAATATTCGCAGAAGAAACAATTACCCCTGACAGTATACATAGATAAATTTCTGTTTTTGTATGAAATTAACATCATTGGCTTGGCGAAAATGGCAGAAGGGGTAGATTTGCAATATGGGTTAGGAACATTTTTCATTTCCTCTGGCATCAATTTTCTTCACCATTTGTCTTATCCGTTCTCTTCTTCTGGAGGGTCAACTTTATAAATTTGTGAAATGAAGGAAAAACACTTTTCCATTGGCATTTTTAATTAGCAAGGAGGATATATAGTTGAAGAGAAGTTGTTTTGTTGACTGACTTTTTATTTTTATTTTTTTGGTGCTTCATAACTCTGATATAACAAAGCCAGTTACTTGTCAATACTGATAGATGATCAGTTAATAATGGTTAATATTCTGTATCCTATTTCCTATATGTGAACATTAAGATTTGAGCAATCAAAGAACTTGTATATAGAGCAAATGAGCACAAATTGGGTGAGCAGAATAAGAACTTTTCGTCCCCGAAAAGTACACGAGTTCCATGATCAACAGGACAGCATCGATCTGACGCATTTTAGAAATCAAAATCTTCTTGATTTGGCTTTGGTGAAGTTAACAAAGCTGTATAAAGCCTGAGCCTATCCTCCCCCATGGATGAAGACCGCGATAAAGGTCTTCTCGGCCGAATAAAGGACAGCGAAGTAAGCGTCAATCGATGCTTATATCTCCTCCAGGCAAGCTGAATTGCTACAGCGGCCCAAGTTCTCCATCCTGGAGAATAATATCTCGCACTTCTCATCACTCTTTCTTTAACAAAGGTGTACCTGAAATGTTGGGTAACATATTTCACATCTTCAGCTCCCAGGCCAAATGCCTCTGTTGTTTCGAGGGTTATCAGGGTTGATGAAGATGGCGGCAGCCTTTCGATGAAGGGTCTTCTGAGGCACCAGGATAAAAGTTCATCGCCACTGAAGTTTCCAGGGCCTAACATGCAGCAACTTTTGATGTTGTTGTGGAGAATTTGGCTGCTTTGAATATGCCCTCTTACTACAAACAACATTCTTTGGACTGGATCACCCTCTCTTGCTATCTACATGAATGAGTTGAAAAATTGGTTTGGTTAATAATTGACAGTGATTTCATTTAAAATATCCGAATTATTAGCTGTTAATTATTGTAATAATTATGATCTTACCACTTCGCCCTTGGTGAATATGAGGGACTTCACTCGATCACAGATGTTCTCGAGGACTAAATCATCCATATGTTGAAACAATGGTACCTTAAAAAAAAAAAAATGTTGAATTCTAGTAAGTTTTAATGTATACAAATATATCCTATATCCTATACAAAGAATAAATTTTGTGGTCGTTTGTAGGCAATACCTGTCTTACTAAGTCCAAACAGAGATGGTATTTGATGTCTCTTCTTAAGCCCTCAGGGAGGTTGCTGATCATCTCACATTCATCAACACCGCGCATCGCCGCCCATCGCTGCCGCTCGTAGTTGCAAACCCGCTGCCGGAACCCCTGAGGCAACTGCCTCTTCCTCATCCACCATTCTATGTTCCTCATCTTCAACTGCATTGCTTGTTTCTTTGACGTTGTTGCATGCAAGAACACCTACTTCATTCGTTCCCGTAAACATAAAACCATTCAAATCTCGGTAATATTTTCTCAGGTTTTAATATTACAAAATTCAATTGCGTTCCATTTTAGCTCACAAAATTAGAGAATAATTAATTACCTTGATATTTCCAATTAACATAGTGACTAAAAGGAGCCCACTGGTTAGAACGATAATGTTGAAAACAACTTCTAACCATTCTGTTGTGCTCTCCAGGTTCCCAAAAGTGCTGCTCACAAACGTTAATTGTCATTTGTCGGTCATAAAAAACAAAGAGACTCAGATATTGAAGTGACAAAAGTAAGGGTGATATATGTTATATGTGCCTAATAAAATTAAATAATAATTAAAACATATAAGATGATTTTATTACACAATTACAGTTCTATTGAAAGCTTTATCATAATTTAACTACCACTTCATTGCCCAATAATTTGCCTTGAGTGGTTTTAGTCCCGTTTCTTTTTATATGTTTTTATATTTTTAAGGAAAAGAAAACCTTAAAGGTTCTTTACCACCGTATATCCAAAGAAATAATTGTTTCTGCTTTATTTTGGTCTATCTAGGGCCAGGCATAAAGTAAGCAGGTCTATAATTATATAATGTCAACAATCAAAGCTGCAAGAACTCCATTTCCGCAGTTACTAAACAGAATCAAATCTTTTAAGGAGCTAACAAACAAAACAAAAGGAGACAAATCTACCAACCCTAAAACATAGGTTGCCTTTGAAAGAAAATGGTGAAAATAATAGCGTTACCTCAGAGTCATTAGGCCCCAAAAGATGGGAAACAGTATCTTCTCCAAACGATTGTCGTTTGTAACAAGTTGAACGGTCCATTTATAAGCTCCATAGTCATAATTATTGGGACTTTCTATACATTTTGATCTTGCTTGCTTGTTTTCTGCCCAAAATAGCCTGGCTGTATGTCTTACCATGTTTGTTGTCCCATAATAAATTGGATCTTTGCATGACAGTAATCTAAGGTCACACCCATTTGTTTCTCTGCATTGCTCTCTCAGGCATTTTGCTGATCTCTGAATCCCCAGCAAATACCAACAAGCTCCTGCCGCCTGCATATTCATCACACACGAAACTTGTTAATTATCTGAACTCTGTGTTTCAGCCAGATAGGATTAGGTATATCTTTCTGGAGGAAAACCAATATGCCATGTTAGTTTACATTGCTACTAAATTTACCGCTTTAGATTCTCATTGTTTTTTTCATTTAAAAAAAATGCAGACATGGGCCTATGAAATTTGCATTGTAGCTACTGCTGTTAACAGAAGATCTATGATATTGCAACAGTACTGAGAGACAAATCTTAATAGCTTGTTCTTGCAATCATGTCTGAGATCTCAGGTTCAACATATGATTGATATTACAACATATGAAAATATTATTTATTTCCCAACTCTTGGCCATAGCCCATATATTAACAATTTCCCTTCACATGAAACAAGAAACTTTAGTCTTGGAGCTTCCACTTGATGGCAATTTTTCTTTCTTATATCTGTCTTATCTTTCTTCTTTTATGACGATTGAGTTGGAAAACTTCTGGCCCTTTCAAGGCTTAAACATCCAATTAATTAATTCTCAAAAGCACCTCAGTGCAGGCTTATAAAAAGGATTTTAAACTTTGAAGTCAACAGGGCTTTAGATGATATTCTCGCACTTTAACCAAAAAGCAGAAATTTTAAGATTTCGTGTTCACAGTCACTTGGTCCGTTTATGATATAATCTTTAAAACAATATATATTTATGTAATAAAAGACAAAACGACGTGATAATCTAAGCAGCAAAAGGATTATACTTTTGAATAAAAGATGTAAAAAGCTAAATTTAACACGAGAAAAAGGTAACTTACGTGTGATGCAACAAAATATGCGATCATGTTGAGGACAATCCCCCACCAAACGGTTCCAAATATGTAGCCAGAAAGGTTCTGCATGCGACGCAAGAGGCAAACCGAATGGTAAATTTTGGGAAGATATTGGAAGAGAAACATGATCAAGAACACTGTCATCACCAGAGTTATTGATCCTTTCTTCAACAAAGAAGGAATCACAATCCATAGCACAACCTGCAAATATTAAATTCCAGGCTCAATCAATCAATTTCTCGATACCCAAATCGAATTCAGGGCGTATGAATTACTGATCACTCCAGATTCATCTATTAAACTAGACCAACTGTTGGAATTACTCGTACTAATTTCACTCAGAACTAATTATTTGATGATTTTATCTTTACATTTCCTCAATATAAACAGCATAGGCATACTGAGAAACAGTATAATAAAGACTGTTTAAACACATTATTTTATTATCTCTGTCATCCCACTTTACCATGGACCATGTATTATCTGTATCTTTAATTCATTCAGCAATTTACTTTTTACATTCTCTTTGAAGCTAACGATAAGTCAGAGTTAGGGAAATAAGAAATGAGCTAGTACTTATAAAGTATGATCAGAATAAGCTAATTTTAGCCTAATTGGCAAATATTTTATGAGAAATATTGTAGAAATAAATTGTACTGCAGAAATGACCTCGGCAACCATGTTCTACTGTAAATAAAAGATGGACAAAACCGTATTAACAATTAAGCCCCTCTTAATTTAATTTATTTTGTTTCCCATATTGTCCCTTCCAAAGATGAAAATAACAATAACGGTTGTTATTTCACATGTTGTTACTGCATGCCCAGTGGAAGAGGCACCTCTGATACTGCATGCACGAAACGACTAATGACTTGCACTTGTCACCTTCTCCTTCAGGCCCCAACAAAACAAATGTCCTACTCAAAAACAAAAATAATTAAATGAAAGACAGAGAGAGCTAGCTTGCTTGTGTGGCTGTAACTCTCTGGCCTTTATATACCTCACACTATTAGGGTACAACTG
Source organism: Swietenia macrophylla (assembly GCA_032401905.1). Taxonomy (NCBI): domain Eukaryota; kingdom Viridiplantae; phylum Streptophyta; class Magnoliopsida; order Sapindales; family Meliaceae; genus Swietenia; species Swietenia macrophylla. Next base: position 1,684,864 of record CP135566.1, on the reverse strand, counting down.
AAGTTAATGATGATAACGATGAATTGATGATGTTGTGAAATGATGGTGGTTAATTAATTAAGTGTTTATTAACTTTAATGAACGAAAGAGTTTGAGTTATCAGTTTCTTCACCTGAGGTAGGGGAAGGATAACAAAGAGATCAAAGAAGAAACCCTTCTTCGACTTCAAGTAACGGAGAGCTAACGACCGAGTATTATTCACTGTACGGGGCCCACTTGTTCTTTCATTATCATCGACACCAGTGGTGATGGTGACCGAAGCACCAACGCCGTACCTTCTCCGGGCCATCTTGAGCTGAAGCCACATGTTCCAAACGTGCAAAGCGTCGGTCATGCACCGAAGAGCAGTGACGGTGATGGCCAACCAGCCGTCGACGAAGAGACACATGCAGCTGTCGCTGATGGAGAGAGCGTAGAAGAAGAGAGGATCCACGAAGAGTCCGACGGCGCATACTAAGAGAAAAACCCTGTTCCATTCTTGAACCCATTTGGCTCTCGGGTCTAAAACTTGGCCCAAAGACCAACCAGATCTTCTGGGCGTCCCACCCCTACACGTCGCAAACACGCTCTTGCGTCCATTTTCCGAGCGTTCTTCTTCTTCCTCTTCTCCTTCGTCGACTATTTCTTCTTCTTTGTCATCAGAATCATTGTCTGTGTAGTATTGCATGTGGTTTGCACGTGAGATTTCCAGCTCGGTGGCCATGACTAGGGATAGAAAGGCTGGTTGGTAAGAGAGAATTGTTATAATTTGATAGGAATGAACATAAGGGTAGATATTGAGAGGTTTGCATTCGGAAAAAAAGGATATAATAATTGGAGAGGCAGTACATGGAAGAGGCAGAAGTAACTCGTGAATGCAAGCAAGCTTCTTCATTTCATTTACCATATTGTCCCTCGAGTGTTACTTCTATGCACATGCATGAATATGATCCACTCTGGCTTTTTTTAATGTTGAATTTTTAGTTTAAGAAGTTTATTAACTATGTGTATCGATTTTTAATTTATTATATTTTTTATGGTAAGAGTTAAAAAAATATACATTTAAATTATAAAAAAAATTTAGATAAAATATTTTTATTACGTTAACGTGTATACGATTATTTAATCAATAAAAGAAAAAAATTTATTTATTAATTATAAAAAATTAAAAATAAATATTATTATTAATTAATATGATAAAAAATTTATAAAATTTATTTTTAATTTTTTTATTTATTATTAATAAATAACTTTTTTATTATAATAATATTTATATTAATATGATAATAGTTACATTGTACTTGAATGAATAAATTAGGTAGGGCTACAGGGTGGCCAGGATTGCATCAATATTCGGTATTGATATGGTAAGCACAACGCAGCACGGCATAGCGTTCTTTTTGATTGAATTTTGCCAAATCTTGATTCGTCAATGCAATGGCCTACTTTTATTATCCCGTGGGTGATGTTGGTGGCACAGTCACTCCTGTAAACTCATATTCTCTCAGGAAAAATCTTTTCGATTGACAAAGCAAAATCCCAATAATAATTAACCTATAAAAAGGTTCGTTCTAGCTTTGGCCAGCTTTTCAAAAATTATATAGTGGATTGTTCAGGTTAAAAAGCTTTCAATTATTCACCACTTTGAGTGCCACGTTTTCAACCAACACAAGTAACATTATTTACAGACATCAATCTCAATCTCGTCGCATTTGTCTCGTTTTAAAGTTAGATTTGAGTTTATTTGAATTTTACTCAATCTTATTATCTCATTTATCGTGTAAATTAGCACATTTACTTTGATTTTAATCGTACGTTTATGGCATCCTGCTAGAGATTTGGTAAACACTTAATTTGAATGTTCCAGAGTAGAATTGCCAAGGAGAGATCTTTATAGATAACATAAGTGTCTGTAATATGTTCTTCCTTTTTGAATCAATACATCCAACTCATATAACAAGACAAAACTAGAAGCAGCAGTTCACCTTCTAGTCTGGTTTGAAAACGCAGTTAATTAACTACGATTAACAGTAATACTGTTGTAATCATTATCTAATCTCGTTTCTTTCTTTTTCTTAATTTTGATTATTAGATTCTTATCTTTTGTCAACTAAGAAAATGCTTTTAATTAAAAGATGCTTGCTGGTAAATTTCTTCTGTTTACTTGCTCATTATAATTTTTGTCGGTATATCATTGCCATCACTTGTATGAATTTCAATCACTGCAATGAAATAAGAGTGTACGTATTTCTTCTTCTTATTTGGATTAAGCATGGTGATCCTGCACCTACCCCATGCACGTGTAAAAGACAGTTATTTTACTGAAATTTCCAGATAACATGCCCTAATAATTGATATGGGAAAGAAGGTACATTACGAAAAAGATTTCGAAACAAAACAAGAAATATAAATATAAAATGGAAATACAATAAGTAGGGCGAGGGAAAGAGACTGGAGGGGTGTTGTCTTCTTCTCAAATAAGTTAGGAGAAATACAGGTTCCATGCAGCTTCGTGATTTTTGTTTGTTTGTTCATCAATTATCCAACCATTCCACGCACACCGACCCGCATATTCTTCAAATCAAAGACATATTCCCGAAGGGCCATTCAAATATTTAGAAACACTTGGAAAATAGCAGCAGCAGCAAGCATGCAAGCAAAGCATTGCTAGCTGCTGATGCATGCTTGATGCTTCCCCTTGCCCATAATAACACCGTAACAAACTAACTTTCCACGCGTCTCTTTCTTTCTTATCACATCTTTTATGATGGAGTTAATAAAAGAAAAATAAACTATTGTTTAGTACACTTAACAAACAAAGTGAATATTATATATAGTAGAATGCGTGTCTTCTCTTCTGCAGTAGTCGTTTAATTAGCTGCAACTTGAAGAATGGAAAACACAGCACACTCAACTGCCAGATATTGTATGTTTGTTTTCTTCTTTGGTTTCATAAACACGCAACAGACAGTACAGTTAAATTAAGCAATTAAATAATTTTTGAGGTGGGGCACAGAGCACCTTATCTTTAGAATGTGTCTTGGCATAACCCCAAAACCAATTCATTTTTTGAGAAGACAAGTAGGACAAGGCAAGGCATTGCATTCTAAACCAACAGGAGGTAATGTCTACAATATACATAATGGGCTGCAATATTACATAAGAAAAGACAACCTAGCCAGTAAAACAACAGCACTCATAGTGTCAAATATCAACGGTGTTAATTTATTTCAAATTTTTGCTGGTCAGTATCTATCAGACCTAGTCAGCTAGCAACACAGCCAATTCTTTCATTTCAATATTTGTATGTATGGGGGTGCATGGAATAGTAGCTAGCTTAACTTACCTGTATATCCTATATAAATTTTCGTGAATTAAACGTGTCTAAGCTTGCCGAATTATTGTTACATAACTTTTTTGCTGAATGAAAGTCT
>CP135566.1:1573018-1681352 GCA_032401905.1 Swietenia macrophylla | reverse complement strand
TATTGTATTATTATCCAACTTAATATTATGTATCACAAAAAAAGAAGATTTTATTTTTTTAATTGTAAAATTATATATTTAATAATATTATATTATGTATATATTTATTTATGATAATTATTAATTTATTTGATAATTTTAAAATAAATATATATACATCACGATTTTATTAAATTATTATATAAATAATATGATAAATTAATTAAACTAAATATTTTAAACATTTTAGTTAATTCTTTTTTTGATAGTTCGAATAAAAAATGTTATCTTCAATATGAGAATATTTTACGTAAAAGATACATTTGCACAAATTCAACAATAAATTTTAGCATTATATGTTATGTTTGAATTTGAAAATTTTATTTAAAATTAATTTTTCTATAATTTTAATAACAAACTTTAAATATTATTATTTTATTAATTAAATAATTTATTAAATATGAATTGATATTTATTTTATATTTAAAAAATAAAATACATTAAATAAATAATTTTTTTTTTTAAAAAAATAAAATTGATTCCTTAGTTTGATTCCAATTTTTTGAATTTTAGAATTAGACGTTATCCTAAAATATTGATTTTAACTCAAAATCAATCTTTTTTATTTCGTTTTTAGTAATTTTAATTTTATTTAAAACCGTTGCATACTCTTAAATTAAAAAAAATAGTGGAGGAGGGTATTGTTTTCCATTATTGGGTCCCATTTGTTTAGCAGCGGGGTCAATAAGACGAAGCGTGGGGGATAAATAGTTCTGTTTATACCATGGGTGGCCCACGAAGCCCATGATACAATATATATGGAGAGTGTAGACAATTATGAAAAGATGAAACGGGGTACGAATATAGTTATTAAGAAGTATAGGGGTATAACAAAAATCCGGTTTATTTTCCCCCATTTTCCTCTTCTTGACCCTCGCCTTAAAATTCCCGCCACGTCCCTGAAGCCTTTCTCTTCCTCAACACTCTTCACAACTCAGCTTCTGTTTTGACTACCAAAACGCAGCGTTTATCTACTCTGAACAACGGGGTAAGGTAACACCCTATATACACTAAAATACTGTGTAACTTTAGATAAGAGTGTAGGGTTTAATCGTTATTCACTTTGCTGTTGGATGTTAAGTTTCTTTTTGTTAGGGTTTTCTTTTAACCTTTTGCAGATTTTTTTTTTTTACTTTGTTACATTCTTATAGAGCTAATATTTTTTTCAAGCTTATGATTTGTTTAAGCACTAATACCATAGGAGTGTGCTTTTGGGTATAAATAGGTGCAAAGTTTGGCAGCATGGGGGAACAGCCAAGGTAATTGTTTTATTTTGCTTTTAATAATGAAAAAAATTGTTCAAAAATAAAGTAAAGAAATGTTGACAGCTTTTTTTGTTGTTATTTTCTAAACATTAATAGTGCTGAAAAAGAAAAAAATTTGGACATTTAGTTTTAGTTAAGTTAAGTAGTTGTTTGTTTTTTGATATTTGAGTGATACGAAATTTCGGTTTTGGATTGGCGACAAAACTTGAAGCATAAAGTCTGGGTGGCTGTTATAATGTAATTTTTACTTATTTAATGTCTGATCTTAGGTTAATGTAAATGAACATTTTGTGACCATTTTTATTACTGTTTGTGAATTATGCTATTAGAATGACCTCTGTCACTGATACGTGGATCCTCTCATTGCATGATATCTTGGTTGTCACAGCTAAAGTGTAATATTTTGCAATTATTACCCATTTTCTTTGTGCATTGGTAATTATCCTTAACTTATGGAAGTCTTAGGTTGCATTTTTAATTAGGTAATTTAGCAATAGAACTGGAATTGGAGGTCATTTCTTTGGGAAAGTCGGAGGAAATCTTCCTGATTCCACGCAATTGCAATTTTGTTAACTCTTTATTTTGAGGAGCACCTCTGTGAGTAGATTGCAACAAGTTTTTGAGTGGTGACTTCCATCCAATTAGCGTTCTTCTCATGTCTGACATGATCATCTTGCAATTTTAGAACAATGTAAATGTTATAGGGGAAATTCATTAGTTGTAAACGTGCAATTCTTGTACGAAAATATGTCTGATCATTTATGATGAAAGGAATTCCCAGGGAGGATATTGCCAATACACTCCGTATCCTTGTTGCTACGGATTGCCATCTGGGTTACATGGAGAAAGATGAAATACGGCGGCATGATTCATTCCAGGCATTTGAGGAGATATGCACAATAGCAGAGCAAAAAGAGGTGATAATCAATTATTTTCCCTGATTACATTCTTAGCATCGCTTGTGCGTTTTTCAGTTTGTGACTATTCATATTTCCGGTATTTCTTTATGTATGTGTGAACTTTTTGTATTTGTTACAACCAGTGTCTTGAAATTTCTTTCAGTAGCTTCTCATTCATCTTTAGCAGAAAACTCATGTATTGTATTTACCAACTGCTCATTTCTCCCTGCTGCCAACTTCATCTGTAGCTACTTCTCCTCCTCATTTAATGTTTATGGAAACTTGAAAAGTTTGCTCTTGCAAATGGATGTGTTTGTTTAGGGTTTCTCTGACAATAATGTTCTTTCATTTCAAACTAATAGGTATTGGAAATCATAGAACCAGGATGTTTGCATTTTAGCTTCCTTTTTTTTTTTTTTCCCATCTCACAACCGGCTTCTTATGTGGTACAGGTGGACTTCATACTCCTTGGTGGTGATCTGTTCCATGAGAACAAGCCCTCAAGGTCAACACTGGTGAAGGTCATTGAGATTCTTCGTCGCCACTGCCTAAATGATCGACCAGTGCAGTTTCAAGTTGTTAGTGACCAGACAGTAAATTTTCAAAATAAGTAATGACTCCTTCTGCCTTTAAATCTACTTCATTTTGTAGAGAATTTAAATGATGTGTTAGTTTGTCATAGACTTGAGTGTGTTTCTAAGATAACTCACTCATAACTTGATCAATATAGTTAAATTTTGATTGCGGCTACTAAGTTGAGGCTACTTATAAAGCCATGCCATTTTATGATAAAATTCCTACTCTACTAAGTTGAGGCTATTCTTTTTCGATTTCATTTTATGTTGACATGCACTATTTTTTTTTCCCTTTTGTTGCTTCAGTTTTAAAAACTTTTCTGTGCACACCTTGCATCAAACCATAAAATTAAGCTCATAATAATTGCATCCTGTCAATGATGGACATAGACACAAACACTCATGTGTAGGCACATACATCTTACTAGAAATATTGTTATGTGAATCTTCAAAAATATTATTAAGTTTATAACAAATGCCACTCTCAACAGATTTGGTCATGTAAATTATGAAGACCCTCATTTCAATGTTGGATTACCAGTATTTAGTATTCATGGAAACCATGATGATCCCGCTGGAGTGGTATGCATTTTACCTTGACATGCTATATTTTTTGTTGTTAATGTTTTGATATTTTCTCTAAATGCCATTTGCTTAGTCTGTCGTGGATGCTCGACTTTGTTTATAGAGCTTATGATGTACCATCTTAATGCTTGGGTTTGGATTAAAAGCACAACAAAGGAAAATCAAGCTACTGGTATAGTCTTTGATGGCAGTGCTACATAGACTTTGGTACAAGTCTATTTGCCTGCTCAATGGAACCAGAACCATGAGCACTTTAAGGGGCAGCAAATAACGTGTATTGAGAATAAACTGGCCGAGTATGGCCATCAGTTGCAAACAACTACATTTTTTCAGTACCATACCCTTTTTTTATTAAACAGCATTTTTCCCATTCATTTAAACAAATTCAGACATTAAACTTGTTATGGACGAAAATTGACGTAACTGAAGACGTTGCTATGGTAAAGTGCATTGGGATAATTCAGTATAGAATAGCTTTCTCCTGCTTTCTCTTTTTTCTCATAAATTATTCTTACCTGATGCCATTATGATTCCATGTTATGTGACTTCAAATACTCCTATCTTTTTTTTTTTAAAGGATTATCGATACACTGAAAGTTTTATTCCTAACTGCGGTCAATGGTGACAGGACAACCTTTCTGCAGTTGATATTCTTTCAGCTTGCAATCTTGTGAACTATTTTGGGAAAATGGTTCTTGGGGGCTCTGGTGTTGGTCAGATCACTCTCTACCCTATTCTCATAAAAAAGGTGTGTTGGTAAATTTTAGAAAATGATTATATATATAATAGCTAAGTGTTATTTTAGCATGATTTGTGACTCATATTGCAGGGTTCAACAGCTGTAGCTCTCTATGGTCTTGGGAACATTAGGGATGAAAGGCTCAATAGAATGTTTCAGGTACTCCATGCAGACCATTTGCTTTACAGCTGTTTAATTAAGATGCTTATTTGTTGGGTTTATCTTTGATTTCGTAGACTCCGCATGCTGTACAATGGATGCGTCCTGAAGCTCAAGAAGGATGTCAATTGTCAGACTGGTTCAACATTCTGGTACTGCATCAAAACAGGTTGTCTGTGCTTGTGCAAGTGCATGCACTCTTATGTAAGCTTGAATTGCACACTATAGTTGTCTATAGTGTAAAACTCCTAATGTGTTATCCATAGTTGTAATTTTGACCTGCTAAAGCAATTGCAGGGTGAAGACAAACCCTAAAAATGCAATAAATGAGCACTTTTTACCAAGGTTTCTGGACTTCGTAGTATGGGGCCACGAACATGAATGTCTCATTGACCCTAAGGTTCCAGTGACACTGTAATTTCTTTACTATACATTAATTTTGTTTATTTAGAATCTCTCTCTAAAATGGAAGAGGATTGTGATTTCAACAGGAAGTACCAGGGATGGGATTTCATATCACACAACCAGGTTCTTCAGTGGCGACATCATTGATTGAAGGGGAATCCAAGCCAAAGCATGCACTTCTATTAGAAATTAAGGTTTTTACTGGCAAAATGACTTTATCTTTTCAATGAGTACTATTAATTTTTTTCACTGTTTTTGATAATGGTGCATTGCTGTATAGGGAAATCAATATCGTCCAACAAAGATACCTTTGACTTCCGTGAGGCCATTTGAGTATACGGAGGTGAAATGTATAACTTTCTTTCATCCTTGAAAGAACTTCATATGGCTTACTCTATGTTTTTGAGGCAGGTTGTACTAAAAGATGAAGCAGACATAGATCCCAATGATCAAAGCTCAATTCTTGAACATTTGGACAAAGTGGTAAGGTTGTTTGGTCTGGGTTCTAGTTTTCACTTTTATTTATGCATGATGTTAATCTTGGTGGCAGTTCATTATGTTTCCTTACGTCAACTATATCATAATAACTTCATTTTCAGGTCAGAAATCTAATAGAGAGGTCTAGCAAAAAGGCAGTTAACAAATCAGAGCTCAAGCTTCCGTTAGTGCGAATTAAGGTAATTTCTGCCTATATCCAACAATGATGCCACCAGGAAAAGATGAGTTTAGATTCAAGTGTCTTGCTCATCCTCTTTCTCTTGCCCCACCATTTCACCTCTAGGTAAGGTCAGCCTATTCTGTGTCATTTGCCACAATCTTGTGTTTCTATTGTCATATTTGGGTCTTCTGAAATTCTTCAACTCGTGTTAATTTAACAAAACATTAATTTGACACACATATGTAGTTTTATTTGGTCATATTTTCCATTAACTTTTTGAGTGTTGTTCCTCTATTGACATACTGTCCATGGATTTTCTCCTTTGAAATGTCAAGCCTGAATGACACCTCTTTCATGCTACCGTGCTGCATGTGACTGAGCTCTCTTAGATGATTTTTGTCATCTTAATGCTATTAGCAGGTTGACCATTTTGTTTTCTAGAAATTGCATTCATCTCTCTTCTAGTTCTCTCTTTCAGGACCTCTTATCCATCTTAACATTGTCCTTATGGTACATATTGTCTATTGCAATTGATCCATGAAGCATAGCTTTCCTCCTAGGCCTAGCTATGTTAACATTTTTCTGAGCTCCACCTGTATCCTTATCCTATCGTCAAAATGTCCCCTCCCCAGTAGAGTGCTTGTAAACTTCTCTGATTGATCTTGGCAGGTGGATTACTCTGGATTCATGACAATAAATCCTCAAAGATTTGGGCAGAAATATGTGGGAAAGGTATCCCGGCTATTAATCTTTCTTTGCTGGAAGCAACTGCTTTTTTAACTTACCATACATTATGGGGATAAAAATGATCATTTTTTAAATTTTTGCAGGTTGCAAATCCCCAGGACATTCTAATATTCTCAAAGAGTTCTAAAAAGGGTCGAAGCGAAGGTAATTTAAGTTGTTTATGTTTGTAAATTAAGGTAACATTTCATCTTGTAGACCTGATAGTGTAAAAGGCACCCTGCTAAATTGGACTTTCAATTAACTTTTGCTTAGCAAAACTGATGCATGTATTTATCATACAAACTTATGCAAACAGGAATCAGTAAATAATTTTTGAAAGTCTTTCAACTTGTTTATGTGAGTAAACATGTTTTTCATAGAGAAAGAGAGAGTTAGAAAGTTTAAACCTATGTTGAGGTTTATAACATGTGTGCATGATATTTTGGAAGCTAACTCCCTCACTTTTTATGTCTATTTAAATGAGACTTTTGTCCTTTTGCATGGTGGATTTATGTGTGCAGGAAAATGTTGGTTTTAGATGTATATGGGTTTTCTTCCATTGCATGATTAGACCTGGGAAATGGATTGGTAAAGCCTAGTCTGGCGTCCAACAAAATTGTTCCCCATAATGCCTAGGCCTCAGTTTGCTGCTAATTTCATTTTTCCTTTCTGAACATTTTAGGTTCTAGGATTTTGACTGCAATGAGATCACTTGGACATTGGGATGTAGAGTTCCTTTTATGTCATAAGTCTGCTTTTACCGTCTAACTATGAGATGTTATCTCTATATCTTGTTCACAGAAACATACATGTTTTTGATTTAACATGATTTTTTTCTGATTTTTAATTATAAACTATATAATCCTGCAGTATTGGCATTAGAAGTCGATGCCATAATAATTGTCTTTCTTTCACATTGTAGCTAAAATTGATGAATCTGAAAAGCTTCGCCCGGAAGAACTAAATCAACAAAACATTGAGGCATTAGTTGCTGAAAACAATCTGGTAATTAACTGCCATTTTTTCACGATCATGATTAGTATGACATATCATCTCAATTGGTACTTTTAATTTTGTCTGTAGGTTATGCTAGACCAAATGTATATCATAAAGTAATCAAGAATCTCTATTGAAAATTTTGACCAACAATGATTTATTTGGAAAATAACTGATTCAAAGTATTCTTGTAGGTGTGATTTCTAGTTTTGTAAGCATGGGCTCTATGTTCTGTGACTAAATTTCGTATCAATTTTGGCAAAGTTCCAATTTTTTAAGCACAGGTTTAGTGGTTTGAATAGTGGCCTTGTTGAATATATGATTTTTCTCCTGGTTGCTCTACCAGATGGATCTTATATTACTAGAAATGAAAAAGGAAGATAGTACTTAAGCACCTGTAACATGAAAACATAAAAACTTATTTAAATTCTGGCCTCTCATTATAACGGTTTTGTTGCAGAAAATGGAGATTATTCCAGTCAACGATTTGGATGTTGCATTGCACAATTTTGTGAACAAGGATGACAAATTGGCTTTTTATTCTTGTGTACGATACAATCTTGAAGAAACATGTGTAAGTACTTCATATTATCTTCTGCAATGCAGCAAGAATATTGCAAAGGATCCTGGATTGATTTTAGGTGCATTACATTTATATGATTATGAATTTTGTATGGAAGTTAGTCAATATAGATCTTGCGTTTGTTTTGCTCCTGATGCATTATTATTTTTTGTGTTCTTTGATTTTTACGAATGCTAATGATTACTTCCATTTGCTCTGCAGCACAAAATTGCTAAGGATTCTGATACTACGAAATTTGAAGAGGAAGATTTAATTATTAAAGTTGGAGAGAGCTTGGAGGCATGGGTTTTATTTTATCTCTTGTGCCTCTTTCTTCAATTTCCTTGTTACCCTGAATTAATGAATTCTAATGTTGTTTCATGTTGTCCAATTGTAGTCTAACTAGAGCTTTACCTTACCCCTAAAAAATGGTTTGCCCGGAAGATAATTTAGATGGTTCATGTTTTTGAGTCACTACCTATCGGGCCTCTTGGGATCGTTGGTAACTGCCGCTTAAATTATTTACTGTTGCTTGCTAATATGTATGACATCTGCCTGTGCTCTCCCAAGCTTATGGCCATGAGCATCTGCTACATAGAAGAGCGGCATCTCCCGCAGAACCCTTTTTTTTTCAATTACTCTGTCTTCTATTCTTTTAGACTCTTGTTTTTGGATTGTGTATGTAAAAGTGGTTTGGTAGGTCATACAACCTTGTAAAACTTACTAAATTTGAATAGCCATTGAGTTGGCATAGAATGGGAATTTTTCGAAGACACAATATATGATCTCCTTGCCCACTAAATGACATCTAAGATAATTGAGGATATATCCTTTGCAGGAACGCGTTAAGGAAAGGTCTATACACTCTAAGGATACTCCACAGTTCACATCCAGTGCTCTGTCTTTGGAGGTAATTTTAAAGCTATTTTCCTTGGCAGAAACTCTTTACTCTAGTGATTTCCATTTTCTCTGAAGTCCCCGTATATTGGATTGTCAAATATAATCCAAATTCTATGCAGCAAAATTTTTGTTTCTCTCTTGCATATAGGAAATCAGGAGTAAAACTTCAGCAGGAATTGCAAGTGCTGTTTCCTTCAGTGATGATGAAGACACAACACGGATAACTGGCACAAAGTCTGCCACTAGAGGTCGGAAAGGATTATCAGTTTCTAGGTCATCTCGTGATGCCTCGGAACTAGATAAAAGTAAAACTTCAACGAGAGGAAGGGGAAGGGGTAGAGGCAGAGGGTCCAGTAACTTGAAGCAAACAACTCTTGATGCAACTCTTGGATTCCGTCAATCTCAAAGGTTAATTTGGGTCCTGATGACAGATACATTGATATTGTCTGTTATGAAAACTTGCGTTTTAAGATCTTGTAGAAAAATCCAAGATATATTGCAGTAATTTTCTGCAGATCTGCATCAGTTGCTGCAAAAGCTGCAGTCCAGAGCCTTGTTGATGAGGAGGATAACATAGCTTCTGCTTCTAGTGAAGAAACGGGAAATTACAAAATTAATGAGGTTGATGACAGTTCGGTAAGGACTATCTTCTTGATTATTTGAATTGGTGTCCATCCATATAACAATGACTTTTTTATGTATTGTTCTCCTGTGATATACAGTTATAATCATACTGCTCGTACAGTTCTTTTCCTATTCTATAATTTTTTCTGTTACAATTTTGATTTTTTTGATAACTTCCACTAAACTGCATATATGCTCACACATGCAACCTTTCGACTGCCTCCCAATTTGCTGTGAGAAAAATGTACTGGTCGAAATTGGGTGATGTTGAATTAATCCCCTGCAAAGATAATATTTTTTTCCTTGCATAATTACTGTGTTTATTTATTGACTCTAATGTTGCTATTACTGTGTTGGCCATGCTGGCATGTTCTGTTGACTCAAGTATGAACTTCTTGATTAAGTGGATTGAAACCAATTTGTCTATTTGTTGCAGGACGATGAAAGCCACCAATGTAAAGGTAGTAAAAGAGCTGCACCAAAGGGAAGAGGTAGAGGTGGCACGCCCTCTAAGCGGGGAAGGAGATCAGATAACTCTTCACTTCATAGAATGCTAATGAACAAAGATGATGATGACGACGACGACGAGGACACTCCAAAGAGAAATAACAAGTCTCAGCCTCGGGTTAGTGATGTTTTCCCCAACTTCTATTTTATCAAAATAAAAAAACCTTGCTGTCCCCTTGGAACGTTTATCCTCAAATGTCTTTCTGAGATGCTGCTCTTACTATTGTCAGAGATTATTTTTGATTTTCTTCCTACTTCAGCTTCAAGACATGATGAATAGAGAGTGCTGTGATTTCTTCGTAAATCACTGTTCAAATATTTCCGAAAACTTTATTAAAATGATTCAACATTATTAATAAATATTGAGAAATGAGTGTGAGTTTTCTTTGAATGGCATGACACAGCAATTCCTTGAAATGATTTAAAGAATTGGAAACATGTTTAAGTGTTCACTCACTGCTATATATATTAAATTGCTTGGTTTCACAAAATTCCAAGTCCTAAAGTTATCATACCAGTCTTGGGACATGATTACTGCTTGTTGTCCAGATTAATTAATGTCCAAAATTTGCTTTGCTTTGTAGTTTTGAACATTTTACTGCTATTCCAGATTTCTATAGCTTTACCGAACCACGACATTTCAATTTGTAGGTGACAAGAAATTATGGTGCCTTAAGAAGGTAGGTAACGTCAAGGAGAAGGCCATACCGAAGAAATATGAAATATCAAGTAGTAGTACTTGGGTTGAAGTGTTTTAAGTCATTTTATCTTTAGTATCAAAATGCAATGAAGATATGCATAACATGTGTTTGATGCCTGCAAAAGAATGTCACTTATTCAAAGTGACATTGTTATTGTAAGTGATGCCAAGGGTTTGATTTGATCGTTTGTAATTTGACAGTGCTCTGAGATATATTTCATGCATAATTAAGTGGCTCTCTCTGTTTCCAAGCGTCACTTGCAATTCGATGATGGGGCATCATCATGTATAACCTCATTTGCTTATATTATAACTTGAAAAACTTTGGGTGTGCGGGAGTAATTTTCTTTGGCCAATTTGTTTTAGTACACAATTTAGAAAATGAATTTTTGTGTTTGTAAATTTGTTACTCTGCTGTGAATTTCATGCATTATTGCAAATTGTCGTGTCCTGAAGCTTATGGTTAGAACTTACTGAATTATACTTTTAAAAAAAAAACACCAAGCATGCTTTAATAAAACAATATAAAATTATGTTTTAAAACACCAATCTCCATCAAAACTAAATCAAAGTAGTATGAGGTGAGTGTATGTATTTACTCGACACCAAGAGAATAATAAAAACAATGAAAAAAGAGGTTAAAGAGTCGACTACCTTAGGAGTTGGAGGAGATGAAAAAGAGCCAATATCTATCTGCCTTCAGGAAGGGGTAGAAAGTTGGGCATATTTGGACTTGCCTCCATGTATGTTCATCTCGGCAATTGTGGAGGAAACAAAATGTAAATGATTACATTCTATGTACAGACATATATTGTAGCACTCCTCCACCGCCTTAGTTGGTCGACTCTCTGGTGCCCATGCCATGAACTCTTTTTTTTTTTTCCTTTTGTTCTCAGATTTTACCATGTGTGTTGCTTTCGTTAATAATTGAAGAATTTTCAACAATATTATGATATTCTCTCTCTCTATATATATATATATTATATTATATTATATTATATTATATTAAGGAATGAATATACCATAGACTGTAACAAACACAGCATGATAATATGTGAAAAATCTAGAGTTAAATTAAAGGAAATAAAACCAAAGGGCAATCATCCATCAACCAACCGAGACATCCGAAAGCATATATAATACCACACAGGATTAGGATTAGAAGTGAAGGCAGGGCGAAATATTTCACGAAGCCTTTAATTAATATATATATATATATATATAAATAATATTGACCAAATTTTATCACCAAGCGAAGATAGCTCAGTTGCCGTTTGGTTGGCAACTATGGATTTTAATAATAAATAACTGAGAAGGTCTCATTTTATTATTGGTTATAGAAATTATAAAAGAAGGATTTTCCAACGAGCGGGGATAGCTCAGTTGGGAGAGCGTCAGACTGAAGATCTGAAGGTCGCGTGTTCGATCCACGCTCACCGCAACGCAATTTTCACTTATTTTCGCATTTTAAAACGACGTCGGACCATGGCTATGCAGCCTTTGTCGTTTAATTTGAAGACATTCTGTTATCCAATAACTTTCAGACACGTTGTGCTACACAAATATTGAATTTATGGTACAGCGCAGGGAAGATATTTTGGAAAAGAAAAATTGCACGAGGCTGTTTTGCAAAGGAAAAATTGTGTGGGGCAGACTGGATGATTATGTGGATAAAGCAGAATATGGGGTGGAGATACTTAAAATCCTTAGCAGCCATTTGATTGGTTGAATCAAACTTCAGAAACCCCACCACAAATTTCCAATTCAATGCATTCTCCGCCACACCATTCTCTTGATTCTCATTTCTAGCAGTTATAAGAAACCTTCGTCTACCTAACAACAACGTCTTCAAACACACATTAAAATTGAAGATTCAACAAGGAAAAAAAGAACAATCATAACTAAAGATAATGGCATCAATGATGGCTGCGGCAACTGCCAACTCCAGCACCTCTCTTAGGCCGATCCCATTTCTTGGAAATAGCAGGTCAAGTGTTAACTCTCTCAGAGATGTTGTTTCCATGGGTAATGGCAAGTATACAATGGTAAGCTCCACTTCCATCTCTCTCGCGCCCTCTATTTGTTTTCTCAGCTGTTTCTCATATAGTCATTCATAGAAGAAGCAGAGTTTTTAATTCAATGGTGGCTAAATGACTTAATTGGTTTGTGTTTAGGGAAATGATCTGTGGTATGGACCAGACAGAGTGAAGTACTTGGGACCCTTTTCAGCACAGACTCCATCATACTTGACCGGAGAGTTTCCAGGTGATTATGGATGGGACACTGCTGGTTTGTCAGCCGATCCTGAGGCCTTTGCCAGGAACAGGGCTCTTGAGGTGAATTTTTTTTTGTTCATGCCATTTGCTTCTATTTCACTTTTAATTCTGTGCTTATTTTTCTGGTTTCTTAACTGAGCTGAAATGGTTTTGGACGGAACGCAACCACAAAAGAAAATAAATAGAAAATGGAAGGATTAACAGATAGCTTCAAAAAGCTTTTCAATTTCTTCGATATAAATGCTTGTTTCTCAAAATCTGGATTCACGAGATTCCCACGACCTAAATCATCGTAGATGGCTGCAGTATAATTATAGAAGCAAAAATATTGATAGAAATACATTGTTAGGTGATCCACGGGCGTTGGGCTATGCTTGGAGCCCTAGGCTGCATCACCCCGGAAGTCCTCGAGAAATGGGTTAGAGTAGACTTCAAGGAACCAGTTTGGTTCAAAGCTGGGGCTCAAATTTTCTCAGAAGGCGGCCTTGACTACTTGGGCAACCCCAATCTTGTCCATGCTCAAAGCATCCTGGCAGTTCTGGGATTCCAAGTTGTCCTCATGGGGCTCGTCGAGGGATTCAGAATCAACGGCCTTCCCGGTGTTGGAGAAGGAAATGACCTCTACCCTGGTGGCCAATACTTTGACCCTCTTGGCCTTGCCGATGACCCAGTTACATTTGCTGAACTCAAGGTGAAGGAAATCAAGAATGGCAGGCTAGCCATGTTTTCTATGTTTGGTTTCTTTATTCAAGCCATCGTTACAGGCAAAGGTCCCCTAGAGAACCTCCTTGACCACCTTGACAACCCTGTTGCTAACAATGCTTGGGCCTATGCTACCAAGTTTGTGCCTGGATCATAGGCTTGTTATGATTTCTTTTTAACTCTTGTTCCTGTGCAATGTAGATTATGAAAACTGTTCCATTAAAATGTCTACTGTTATTTGTTACTTGGTGCCGGTAATTGGCCTTGTTTGTTCGGTAAAAGAGAAAAATTGCTGAGACGTGAAAATGATCATAAAACTTGAAATCCTTTCTGATAAATTCTTCAAAATTTCAAAAAACAACATGAGATTTGTGAACAGTTACAACCTGATTCTAAAGGCTTCTAGGTCAGGCCTAACAAGGAAATGTTTCTTTGGTAGTGAAGAATGGTAGAATCTACAACTATGAAGCGGCTATTGTGCAGAGCTGCTAGACAATCGTGAGCAAATTTATGTTAAATACTAGGGACACTTGAGTATTATCAACTACTAGACAAGGCAACATCAACATTTTCCTTTTCATATATGGGGTGCTTGTGCCTAGAAATTCTGGGCATTACATGAAGGACAACAGAATATACACAAACTACGCAATTAATGGCAACAAAGGACTGAATCTCTACAAGGAAACCTCTATCTGGCTATACACATGCCCATTGGTCGTTCCACCAAGTAACAAAATTGGTAGATATACAAAATATAATTCCTCCCTCAACTACCCTCGCACCATATAAACACCCCTAACTACAGCCACAGAGGTAAGGCAAAGGCACCTGAGGACGGAAACAGGCAGAGGTTTGAAAATATATCATATTTTCCAGTATTCTCAAGTTATCGCCATCCTTCTCTTAAGATCAAGAGGTATGCTAACTTGAAACAGTACAGTGCTATACTCTCGAGCTTATCTTCTCCCACCATTTGCGACGAGTTTTTTCAACTTCTGAATGCCCAAGTTTATGAAGCCTTACTTTTGCATCCCTTAATCTTACTTTGTAGTCTTTCTTCCATGTCTCAAATCTGAGTTTCAATTTCCGAAGTTCTACATCAGGATGCATATTAGCAGTTCGTTGCAATGTTTTCACCTCAACCAGAGCTTTGGCATCATCATCAAAATTCTGTTTTCGCTGTTCAAATTCCTTTACCAAGTTGCTGACAGCAGTCAAACTGCCATTAGACTCTCTCCCAACTCCAGCATCAGAAACAGAGCTAGTGAATTTTATGGGTGTACTTCCACCTGGAGTTCGAGATCCCATGGACATTGTATCCTCAGAATCATACAAGTAAGGAGATGTTGAAGCACCAAGTCTACCAAGCTCACCTGCCAAGTTGTCAGAAGCAAGGCTTTTCCGGGCTGCGGCAAGGCTCATCTGCGTCAAAATGCAATTGAAGACTCAGGTATTTTAGTAGTTTAATCATTTGCAATGCATCTAACATTCCGTGAGTATTATGACAAATATATCACATCAGTGATTTCATGACTACGTTCATGTATAAACATGTAACTCACTTGTAAAGATGACATCTGCCTTTGCCACATCTCCTCCATTGACTTCATCTTCGCCTCGTATTCCAACCACCTCGATTCATACTGTTGTAATTGCTCACGTAATGCAGAATTCTCCTCTTCCTTTTGGCCCAAAGTTGTTTCAGCCTTAAGAACCCGCCCTTGAAGCTCTGTCAAAGCTGAAGGTAGAGCCTGAACCTGCTCCTGTGGAATGTCCTGCTTGACCAAGGAAATCCGCCCATTTAGTCCCTTGCTCAACTTTTCAGACACAATTATGAAGAGAAGAGAAAAGAAAAGGCATGCCTGATAACCATTCATAAAGGTTTTCTCCATGTTCAATAGAAGCCATGCAGCAGGGTTTATCATAATTGCGTTATTCTTTCTCATAATCCAGTTTCTACTGTATTCATTTTATTAAATGTAAATTAAATTCACTATAGAACTAAGGGTTGCCCAGTTTTTTTACTTTAATCCAAGCATGACTTTTCCATGGTGAACTAACCAAAATTTGGCAATATGATTACACTGGGAGGGGGGCGGGGGGGTTGTGGTGGGTGGGAAAGCAATATGTAAAGTGACTATATGAACAAATGTCAATTATCATCAAATAAGTATGAAGGAACCACAACAAATGAAAGAGTTCTCATAGCTATGCATAAAAAGGTGGAGACTAACAACTAATTGCAATAACTGAGGAAAAAAAAAAGACACAAAGACAGGAGTAGAAAAAAAGATCTGGAAAGTAGATATGCATCAGCGGAATACCTTCATGTCTGAACTTTTCCTGCCAGGCTTCCGTTTAGATTTTGCATTCACAGCATTTGCCTGTTTCAAATTATGCATGTAGTTGAAATGCTTCCGATCCAACCAACCACGGATTACTGGAGGCAAATAAAAGGAACAGAGAAAAAGAATTAAGAAATTCTGTGCCATGGGGAAATGGAAAGGTTGGCCAATCAACAACATAATTTATACCAGATTGTAAACATATGATTGCTTTCAGCTGCTCATCTAGAATTTTGGGGGCAATAGCTGTACTTCTTTTTGCTACACTAGCAGAACACCTCCTCGTAATTTCACCACGTACGACTGCATTGTAGAGGTAACTTCATCAAATACGTGAATTAAAAAAGCTCAAAAAAAATCAAGTCCATTAAAAGCACTGGCCTATGAATTTTTAAAGAAATCGAGTTATGACTCGAAAATCTGCTCTTTGAGCCACCAGAATAACTATCATTGGGGCTTCAAAGCACAAACAAGCAAGCACCAAAAACTGAAAGATCCCGCAGGAATTATGTTCAATTTATAGGATATGAAGCAAATAAGGTCAAGAATATTGTAGAACCAACACAAATAATTGCATTACATGATTGTAGTGTTATTACTCTGCAGCTGAGTTCATGGAAACGAGAACGAGCCTGGTGACCACGGAAGCATTTTTGAAGCCCAACTATGCCTTGCAGAACTTGTTTTCTCCTATCCTCCAATGCAGCAACCTATCAAACAACATAACACAACAGCATCAGTAAAATAACTAAACAATTCATTTTTATTATGCAGAGAAGAGAACATGTTTCAAATCACTGTTTGAAAAACTGAGCACATAGTCAAATCTATTAAGCTATGACACAATCCTCCGTAAAATATTAAAAATGGTTAACAAATAATCATCAGATGTACTAATCAAAGAGTTACTATCTTATACTTCATCTTAAGGAATTCTTAGACATCATCTCATAGTTCCTCCTATTCCCTACCTTTGCCGAGTTACAATTTCACACCTAAAATAGTTTCACAAATAATTTTGGTACTCTGGAAAACTTCCACCAGCATTTTACAGATTAATGAAAATATAGAACAATGATATCAATAAAATGGTTTCACACTTCATACATATAACACATGAAAAACAAATTGACATAATTAAACTACTTTGCAGGTTTTATTTGTTAATCACAAATAAGATTATAATTTCTGGAAATTTGGGATAAGCAAGCATCATCATGGAGAGCTGTCTACAATAGGATATAATAAAACCAAAAAAAAAAAAAAAAGAAACTAAAGTAAAATAAACAAACTTACCTGCCCTGATCGGAGATACAATTTGGTATAACCAACTTGATACATTTCAGCACGAACATTTAACTGTTGTAGAACAGCCAGTGATGTACTTAATGTGTCCTGAGATACTTGTTTCTCCAAGAGTAGGAATCCATACCTAAAATGCATACAAGTACATAAGAAGACTAAACAGAATATTTGAAAGAAAAACCCCTAAAAGGCCAACGGAGGATTCACTGTCTACCTTTCTGCAAACTCCTGATGCGTCATTCGAGTTGGATATCCTGATCTTGAAATTCTAACAATCTCCAAAACCCCACAACACCTGAGCTGATGTAAAACAAGCCCGTCTTCATATATGCCAGGAAGTTGCTCATTATTCGGTTTTATGCAGCGAATAAAGTGAGGTCTGGTGTTCTCCAACTGGTGCATTAATTTGAAGAGTTGACCCTAGAAACATGCAAGAGATGCTTTAAGGTTGTCTAAAACATGATTCAGGAACATGAAACTTTAAGGTTGTGACAACCATGAAGAATTTATGAAATAAGGTATATTCTCATAGTGTATATGGCAAAACTGAAGCACATGAGGATCACAGAACTAAATCAACAATATAGGAAAGTAACAATAACTCTTGTACTCTGAACATCAAATGATATTATGATTTACATAACAGAGTTGGTTCGGCAATATAATTCCAAAAAGTCACATGATAATGTGATAAGTTTCATAGTTTCAGCATCATACTTGGTGAAAATTGGAAATTTACAACTGCACATGTTATCAGTACCAAATAAGAATCCAGCACATTTACCTTGAATTTGGTACCAATACTTTGTTTTTGGGAGTCCAATGCACCCAACTGACTAAATGTAGCTGGTTTCTGTGATTCATTAAGCATTTTGGAGGCAAATAACTGTAGTAGTTTGCAAGTACAGGATGATAAGAATTGGATGATGTCAGTTTGCAGAGGATCTCGGTTCTTTTCCAGAAATCCATTTGTATCATATAGAACCTGACAAGTGTGCTAATGTTAACAAACTAATATGTATTATGAATGAACAACAGGAGCACAGCAATATCATTTGGAAGCACAGTGCTCTTCTGTAATAATAGCTATGTTTCTATACTAACTGTGCAACAAGATAGAAAAATCCTACAAAGTATATGCCACAAGCCTCTGTTTTTGTGTTCTACAGCCTCCTCAGATGCACAATGAAATTTATAGGTATGAAGTGCTTATATCTGTAACAACCAACTCAAGATGACAAAATTATTGCTAATATCAAGTACTTAAAATTTTAGCTTTAGCAATGTCATCAACAGAATCACAGTGCAATTAACAATATTAGTAAT
Source organism: Swietenia macrophylla (assembly GCA_032401905.1). Classification (NCBI taxonomy): domain Eukaryota; kingdom Viridiplantae; phylum Streptophyta; class Magnoliopsida; order Sapindales; family Meliaceae; genus Swietenia; species Swietenia macrophylla. The sequence continues at coordinate 1,663,056 of CP135566.1, read as the reverse complement.
GTTCTTTAAGTTTCACAAAGGAAAAGTTGGTGATCATATGAAACTTGAATTTGTGAAACTTCTAAAGAAAATTAAGAAATAACTGACCTCTCCAATGCAATGACAAATGCTGAAAGCCCTGCCTCTCTCTCCTTTGAAGCAAGAATTACAACACAAATGCTGCTTAAGCTTATTGGCGAATGTCAAATCAGTGGCCTTTGGGAAATTTGATTCCTCGTCCAGTAAAGAAAGTACTCCCAAAGGTTGCTGCATGGAGTACCACATAATCAAAAGAGAGATAGCTACCAAGCTTAAACCATATATGGAACAATTTTTAGTTTTAAATAACAAAATACAAGTCCAAAGAAATAATTAATTTTCAGTGCTCAGACAATGAAACTTTTGGGAGCTATTGTAGGAAACAATATCAGGTAAGATAGCATACAGTATAAATATAAAAGTAACCAAAACTTAAAAACTACCATTAAAGTAAATATATATATATACACACACACACACACACATATGACAAAGCAATGTTGAATTATAGAGATACCTTCTCAATTAAGTTCAAGCAGTCTTCATTGTCCTCAAATTCAACCTTGGTCCAATCAATACCATCCAATTCATACTCCTGAAAATAGAAATGTAAATTGAACCTTCATTATCTATTACAATCAGTGACAATGTGAATAACTGGAAATTAGTATTGGAAAAGAAAATACTGCCCCAAGATAAGCATTGATGTCAAAGAAGATAAGGGTGTAAAGCCAGAATAGTTCAGAGAAAAAAACGTTTAATAAACAAAAAGAAAGAAAGAGAACACCACAAAAGTGCAGCTTCCTGCTAATAGATTGTGCCACCAAAATATATGGCAGAGCCACGGCTCTGTGCAGAAGCATCTAAAAGAACTTCTCATTACAAAAAATATATAGATTTAATCTATAGCTCAGCACGAAAGAAATTCTTACCAAAGTACATCTAAGGACAAAATTATGCTCTCCTATAGGGTTTAATCAATAGAAACATAATCTCATCAAGATAGACCATAGGTGTCACATTTGGCAGCTAGAATGTCAAAAAAGTCTCCCTTAGAATACAAACAGCAGAAAGGTAACACAAAATAGCCATTGTCTTTCCCATCTATAGTAGCAAGTATTATGTAATAGCAGAAAAACAGATACTAAATGTCATTCTAGCATAGGCCTTGAATCCATGAGTAAATATTGCTGAATCCACAACAAAATAAACTTGAAGGAAAACTATAAATTTAACTAATTGAAAGCCATGAAAACATTGTAAATTTTATGGGTATTTATGTTGAATTTGAGTTCCTTAAGCAGGTAACATATTGTAAGGCAAAGAAAAGGTTTGGGGCTTGTTGAGGTATGTTTCAGTATTCATTATTTATTTAAAATGGTTTGGAGCTTGTTGAGATATGTTTCAATATTCATTATTTATTTAAAATGGTTTTCCCTCTTGTTTGTTTCAATCACTAAGGGAAACTAATCACAAAAATTCAGTGGCAACACAGAAGCCATTAAAAGAATATGCTGCATATGTTATGACAAGATATGTCTTCTAATACCTTCTACATCATTGCCAAAGAAGATTACACGAAGCAGCTTGAGGTGCTTACCTCTTGCTCGAGTTTAAACAGATGTCGGTTGAAATGTTGTTGAAGCCTCTCATTTGCATAATTTATACAAAATTGTTCAAAGCTATTTTTCTGAAATGGGGATGAGAGATCATCACCATGGATGGAACTTTACACCACAGTAGCCATCACTAAAATAAAAACACAAGCTGCATACCTTAAATGATTCAAAACCATAAATATCAAGGATACTTATGGATCTCCCTATAAAAAGTTTTCCCACCTCAAGTGATTTGTTAATTTGTTCTACAAGCCAGTCAAACAAGCTCCTGTATATGAATTTTGCCAAAGCATCCCGGCTATCAATTGCCTGAATGAAAGATAATCAATGGATTGTCATGTTACAACAGATGAGTTATTAGACGCATGCAAAGCACACAAGAGTGCACATGAGCACTGAGACACATAACATGGTGCATAAAGGGATAAATTTGACAATGCTGAAACAAACCTGCCACAATGTCAATTTTTTAGCAATACTATCCTTGCCTGCTTGGATTTTTTGGGTAGATAGAGCCAGCATCAACTCGTCAGCACTACAGCCCATCAGCCTGGCAGCAGTGGTCACAGCTACCAGAAGCAAAAAAAAGGTGCGGCCAATTAGGGTTAGACATATATATGCACTACTGGTTAGCACACATAAACAACATAGAGCAAAGTTTAACCCAAGTTCCAAAAAAAAAATGACAACCAAAAATTACCAAGAGGGATAAAGCAACTAGTGAAAAAACACAACATAATAGGAGCAGAGCGTTCATTACGTATATTCTTTGCAAATTTTCCCGAAGGAAAAAAAAAATCATCTTCCCTTTATCTATTAGATCCCATTGCACCATAACAATATACATCCTTAAACTCCCAAGTATATTTCAATACACAACGGCACAAAGATTAAAAAAAAGGGGGGGTATTCAAGCACAATTCAGATACCAGATTGGTCTCATAAATTTAAGCAGCATACACCCAGTTTACACCAAAAGATGTGTTTAAACTAGTAGAGTTCTATCTCACTATGATGAAAAAGCTCATCCTGGTTAGTGCCATTTGCCAAACAGTATATGATGGGTTCAATCAGAACCTCAATGCCCAAGGTAGATCAGCAAATAACATCACCACCCCATGAAATCAACTGCATCATAACTCAGATAAAAGGATGAGAATATACAATCCAAAACAAATACAATTCAGAGTTTTCCTGGATTGGGATTTCAGCCAGTGGAAGGCATTTAATAAGTCATGCTGACTCCATCAACAGCATGCTTTGTAAGAAAAACAAGCAGAACACAGTATATCTGAATTATTGGAGCAAAAAACAGAAATTTTTTGGTATTACAAATTTGAGTGGCTGTCTGCTAGAACCATAGAACGTGAAAAATTTAAAAGAGTAAGAGGAATCAATTACATTTCTGAAATAAGAGTTATATGGTAATACTGGTATTACTAGGTCAAAGTAACACTAGCCTACTTCTATTGCCATGTATTCGAATAACTTTTCAATTATAAGTCATTAGAATAGCTTATTGCTTTATTAATATCTACATAAACTATTACATTTTATCTTACATGTTGATGACCACATTATTGCATGTTACCATCATTAAGCAGTATGTGAGGCTTAAGCTGAAAGCAAAGCTGATTAAAAATACCACGGTAACTCTCATGATTAAACTCAGTTTGATGGCATCCCCTTTTATGAGGGCATATTTCAAGAACAATTATCAGAATGTGTAATAACTATTTCGACAATCAGCAAATCTGTTAGCCTACAAACTACACTTGATAGATGAGCGAACAGATGCTGATGTAGTTCCCATTCGCTGATGTGCACCACGCTAATCACCATTCAGGAAATCACCACATAACCCTTTGGCCACAATATAGCAGACTCAATGGTTTCATTTATGAGACAGATGATAAAACATAAATGGTACTGGATATAATAGTGGGATAAGCATCAAAGAATGATCAGATTGATTTAACAGGAAAAAAATACTGATCAAAACATTGATAGATACAACATCACATGGGAGGCTTCTGCTAAAAAGTTATCCAACAGAAAGCCTCACATATAGATCTTACCTTCATCAGCCAACACCTCCACGTGATTTTCATTATCAATCACTTGAAATGATATGTTTCCCAGCCATAACACTACTGCCAGTGTAGCAAATGTATGCTCTTTATCTTCTTTTTGAATTTGAACACTGTCCAAGGCTTTCTGTGGAAACAAGAAATTAAACCAGAAAGAAAGTAGAAAAGTAAAGAAGGATTGGGGATGGTGGCAGTAACATCAAATTACCAGGAGTTTATGAAAGTTTTGAGCATCATCAACACGATCAATGGCCAAACATTCACTCTGATTAAGGTAGTTGTACTCCTTAGCCATTTTAAGGTTCAGTCTCTCTGCAAAGAAAGCATTGAAGTAATTCCAGAGTAAAAGAAAACTAGTTAATAAAATGAAGTGCATACTGCAGTATAAAACAAAGAATATAATTTCCGTCATAAGAAAGAAGAAAATCTTAAGAAGATCCAAAAAGCTACACTCCCACTACGGCTGAAAACCTGGCCCACTCTTAATGGAAACAAAGCTCATATTACAATGCCTGCAAGAAGGATCTATTGTCCAAACAGCAACCAAATTGATTAATCCCACATTTTCAACAACAGATGGTGATTTTATGAAACATTTAACAGAAAATTCCAAGTGCAATACATCATGCAGCAGGTTCCAACCACATAATTGCGGTCCAACTACCACACAGCAAAAATAATTTTTACAAGCATGGAGACTCCAAAACTGCAATAACTTTTAACAACAGAAATCCAATCCTTCCAGTTAAGAAAAACCACTCAGAATAAATAAAGTACAGGGGCTTCCTATATGCATTCACAGAAATGATATAGCTATTTTTCCCACAGTCAAGCAAAACAATACAAACATTGGGTATTCATCACCAAGGACAAAGTAACCTAGCATCCAAATTATGGAAAAGGAAAAAAATTGTATGGATTGAATAATGGAAAAAGCTTACCTTTCAGAGCTGATGGAGCACCAGCACAAAGTTGATAAAAGATATGGTACGACCTTTCACCATTGGCTAACTGAACAACTCTTGACTGCTCAAAGTGACATGACCATTTTAGAAGTTGCACATGATAATCACTCAAAATCCAAGCTAAAGTTTGGATGGGGCAAGATGTTACCTTTTCTAGCAGAACTACTCAACATAATCGTTGGCAAAGTGAAGTTGTCATAGCCATGAATTGTGACAGTGAGCCAAGTCAGTTACTGTGGTTAAAAAACTATAAAAAAGTGAACTACAACAGCAGTTATTCAATTCAAACATCCTTACAAGTCTGGATTTTAGCGCCACATATCTTCCCCAGGGTGCTAAAGTGAATCTCAATCAATTTCCCCTGAACCATTTGGATAAATGAGAAAACAGAGTTGTAAAGCATTCTGGACAAGGATCATTGGGAAATAAACTTACGAATCGGCTCGAGTTGTCATTCCTGGATGTTTTGGCATTCCCAAATGCTTCAAGTATACTATTTGTCTGAAGGATTTCATACTCTATCCCATCATTGCCACCACAAAGAGTAGCCAGGTACTGCATTGCAAATTTTGCAGTCTCCGTCTTCCCAGCTCCACTTTCACCACTGCAAGGTAATTCAAAAGTGATTCTTTTGCCCACGCAAGTAATCTGACTTTTGTAGAACGTTATTGAAAAGCTTTTCCAATATATGAGAACACCAGAAAAGCAAACCAAAGAGAGTGTCCAAGAAGAAGAAAAATATTCTTAAAACTAACCTTATGATTATGGATTGATTTACACCATCTGCAATTAAATTACAGCCAAGAAAAAAGTGTTGGTAACAGTCCACACACGGCCACCAGGCAACCCCAAATTTTTATCATAAAATTATAATAAAAGAATAAAATACAGAAACAGAAAAGAGGAAGAAGACGAACAGAAAAGCTCTAACCTCCCATCATTTCATTGTAAGCAGTGTCTGCTATAGCATAAACATGAGGTGTGTCCATCACTTTCTGCCTGTAAGCTGTGATAAACTTATTTTCATAAATGGGGACAGCTTTGAAAGGATTGACCGCGATCAAAACTGGCCCTGCTTTACTCTGCAGAAAAACATAAGAAAACAGTAAAAGAAAAGTGGAAGGAAGAACAGGATCTCATCAACAGGTATGACCTGCAGAAGCAAGAGGTTGATTGTGTACTCACATAAATCATATCCCGAGAATATCTGTACTGAATATTATTAAGAACTGATGGTTCGTTCAAATAACTAAGTTGTATAAGATCATCCGCACCCTCAAGGATATCTGGATTTGCAGGTAAGAGCTCTCCAGTAGACACTTTCACAACCTATGGTAATTACAAAAGTTAAGTGCGTGTACAACCCACCAACTGAAGCAGAAGAAACTCTTTCAATGGCTTTAATAGATTACCAAAACTTATGTACTTACATTTCCTTTGGAGAGTGAAACAAATGCTTCATCCCCTGAAGTGGATTCTATCCTTCCAGATTCCCATTTCCCATTTGAGAGTGGACACCAAACACGCAGTTTCTAAAAATAAATAAATAAATAAGTAACCAGCATAAATGTTAATAGTACAAGACCAATAAATGTATATAAATCTATGCTGACAATACTAATAACATAACAAACAATTATGTTCAGATTCATACAAACTATCAACTTCTAGACTTTTATCTAACCACAAAACAAACCTTTTTGGTGGTTGAGAAACCAATATCAGCTATACCATTTTTCAGCAATTACCAATGTCCCACCCTTTTATCTGAGTCCACCTTTTTACTCAACACAGAAAAAATAAATAAATAAATAACACCATCACATGCATGCACATAGAATGACATTCACTCTTGCTCAAGCATATCTCACATAACCAAAAACACTCCCCGAGCCCACTCAAAATTAAGTTAAAATGCTCAGAACCAATAAAATAAATAAATCAAGTACCGAAAACCTTCTGAAGTCCATTAGTTCAAATTCAACACACAAAAAAGCAAAATAAAAAATAATTATGGAGCTTGAAACCATTTTCTAAGCACTAGTACAATTTCAAGTCAACACTAACATGCTGCCAATGACTAACAAAATAGCCAAAAGAATCACTTAAATTTACAATATTATCCTTCTCAATTACCACTCTTAATTTGAATACCCATTTTTGAAAAGCCTTCATAAGACCTCTAAAACTTCAATTCACCAACTAAAACAGTCAAATTAACTAATTGATAGGGTAAAAACTCATTGTAATCACTCTACCAACTTCACTTAACACACAAAAGACTTTTCCACCAACTACCAACAAAACAACCGAAAATTCAAAATTTGTAGGTTTTGATGTCTTTAAACTTAAACTAAATAAATAAAGCATACAAATTAGTCTAAAATCAGGTAAAGTCCAACTACATTTTCTAACAAACACACAAAAACAGTCAAAACATATATTATAGAATTACAAAAACAAAAACAAAATAAAATCCTACGCTCTTCACAATATCAATCAAAACAAGTAAATAAATAAAATAAAATGAATAAGTCATCAAATCAGAAAAAATAGATAAATAACCAGCACTAACATTACAGAAATGAAAACGGTTACCTTCTTGATGAAATACCCAATGTTATCTTCCCATTCCAGTTCTCCACTCTTGGCCGACTTCATTGCATTCACTTCCACAACCTCATTCATCTTCTCTTCATCCACCGCCACAACGCCATAATACGGTGAGTCCACGCCTTTTTGTTCTTTTCTTATTTTTTTGCTCCCAAAGCTATTCCCCTTCACTTCCAACTCCTTCTCTTTCCTCTTCCCATCACCCTTTCCATTCAAATCACTCCTCTTCTCACCACATTCCACACTACCTTTCGCACCATCGTCTTCCCCGACCTTAAAGTAAGCGGGCAGTGATTTTCTCGCTGAGGGCAACCTTGCCCTCGATGTGGGCCGCACTGGCAGGGATGGAGGCAGGTCCTTGGGCTTCTCACACTCATCCCGCCTCCTTAATGATTCCAGCATCTCCTCCAACGAGCTCCGAGCTACCATTGATGGTGATGCCGATAACATCATCACTGAACTTTAATTTTAGCCTTAAAATTACTCTGTGAAATGCGATCGATTATTCACAAGAACTCAAGGACTGAGTTCCGTTATTGCATTATTGAATAGAGCGCCGGGGAACCTGATTCAAACCGAAAAACAACAAATTTGCCACTCAAATTAAACATGTTGTCTTGATTAGTGTCTCGTTAACGAAAACAGAGCGCAAGAACCGTGACTTGGAACAAATTCAATTTCGCCACTCAAATTCTCCCAGCAAATTAGAAATTATTTTCTTGTCATAGTTGTCAGGAGAAAACAGAGCTTTAAAACCCTGATACGGATCAAAATAATGTGATTCTGTCATCAAAATAGAGCTCAAAAAACCCTGATTTTCATCACTCCCAAAATTGCAAACTTGCCACTCGATTCCTGTAACAAAAATCAAATCTCGCGTAGCATTGTCGAAAACAGAGCTGAAGCCCTAATTGAGATTCAAAATGCACAGAAATTTATGACTTCCATAATTGAAAACAAAATTATGGACAAAATGTAGGAAGGAAGAAAACGGTTCTGTTTTTGTTTGTAGCGGAAAAAAGAAAAAACTGTGAAACCAAAATTTTGCCAAATCGAGACGTGTTTCACAAAACCAAAAGTTGCGGGGATAAAGAGTGACCAAAGAGGTTAAGAATGTTTTCCAAAACCATAACAGATTACACGAACAAAACCAGAAACTGAAACTCACCTTTTCGGTCCGGTTTCTCTGTTTTCCGAGGACAAAACTTTTGGTGGAACTTAATTTGGCGTCGTTGTCAGTGTTGCCGGTTCTTTTTGTTGCCCGCGCTGCAGCAATTGTTGCTGATATTGCTTGTTGTCGTTGTTGTCGTTGCCTCAAGGTTTTGGCAATAAATTTGAATTTTTAGGTGGGTAAGGTGCCCTTCATTGATTTCTTGCGAATACGGTTTAGATCTGACAAAGGATTTAAAAAATAGGGAAAAAAATGTTTTAAAATTCTTTAAAAAATGGATAAAATAAAAAAAAAATGGAAACAAAACAAGGAAGACGGGTCTGATAAAAGTGTAACAGATTACAAACTACAGAAACAAGCAGTTCTTGGGACAAAGAAAAGCTGAGAGTTTCATATTAGGACAGATTTACGCTTGAAATTACGACTTTGGGATTGTGCGTTGTCGAAATTTTATTTAAATTCCCTGTTATACCCTTATCATAAATCCATCTTTTATTCCGGGTCCTTCATTTTGTTTATTTTCTTTTATATAATATTATTAGGTATTTTTTTTTAAAAGGCCGTGAATAGAAGAATAATTGATAAATTATTTTAAATTATCATCGATATATTTTCATAATATTACAAAAAAAATAAAATCAACTACTTAAGATAAAATATTATATATTAATGGTCAATTAAATGATTCAATTTTTTAGTTACAACAAAATTATTTATTAAATATATATTAGATCAACTACTTTAACCTAATTAATAGACTACAAGATGTAGATTAATATTTACACCATTTATTAAGAGAATTAATCCACTTTACGAGATTGGTCCACACTTTTTTGAAGGACCCCAAGCCATATAATCAAGTGGTCCCTCTAAATAATTGCATTCCATTATGAGTTTCATGCTTTTGTAACCTTAAATGGTACGTTTGTAGATAAATTCCTGACTGGGGGCGTATTCATGACACCACATCAACATAAGGGGGTGGCTGTAGAGGTCGGATCCGTCGTCGTCTGGATGGGACGGGGGGAAATGTTGTTCTTCCAATTTGAATTGTTCTTTTCAATTTGACTTATTGGATCAGAATACTGTACTCCTGCATTTAAACTACGTGCATGACATGAATCTGTCACGGAATAAAATAATTCATGCTGAATGTGACATTTCAAAATTTTCAGAGGGAATTTTTTTCAAAAATAGTTAGAACCCATTTATGTAATTACACATTAATTGAAAATTTCTCTTTTAGAATTTAATTTATTAATTTCTCACGTACGGGGGTATAGTAGTAATTCGAACTGATTACAAACAGAACGTCAGAAATTATGATTCAAACGGGGTGAAGAATAATCCTAACGGTAACGTGGCCCCCGCCAATTAGTGGCCAAAAAAAAAAAAAGGGGGTCGACTATGAAATATGAACGGATAAAGTCAAAAAAGAGGAATGGGCTATGAAAAAGCCCACCACCTAATGCAGGAAGTGTTGGAATTTAATGTTTGTTTTTTGCTCTCCTTCCTTTTGCCAAAAGTCTCTTTTTTAATTTGTTTGTTGGGTGGCATCGATGCCCCATTTGGCTTGAATTGATCTAATTAATGTCCTTTTTCAATTGTTGTGCTCGACCAAGACCAATATTCTGCATATTTCGTGCGAAGATCAGTGTTTTATCAGGCAGGAACAAATTATTAAAGCTAGTGGTTGAATTTTGATGTGTGTTGGTTTGTGGTATTTGTGAGCTTTGATTGATTGTTTGCCAAATTCATTTATAATCATCACTCTGGATTTATGATTGTAATAAAGCCGCTTTATTGAGCTAATTAAAGCTGTATTTGTGCAGATGATTGCTCCAGATTTGACGTCGTCTACATGCTAGCTTTTATGCATTACCGATATGGAAGTTCCAAAGACTTGGAAAACTTGCAAATTCCTGCATAATTTGAAGACAAAACCTCCGGATTATCAACACTTTTGTGTAGAATAAGAGGAGGAGTTCATGATTATGTCTCCGAAATGGAATCCATTTGCCCATTGAATTGCACAGCACCAAAAGCTTGCACATGCAATGTGATTATTTATTAGCCCTCTCACCAACCGCAAGAATGAACTAAAAATTTTTAAGATTTTAAGAAGGAATTCCACCAAACGTATACAATTATTTGCCATTTTAGCTGCAATTCAATCATTACTGTATGTTCACCTCCTCTTTCTTTAATTTATTACCACCCAAAATCCAATCTCAAGAAACTTACAATGGGATGTGCTTTATTCCAAAAGTAATTAATTTCATACAGTGACGAATGCTTTGTGGTGGTAGGCCTTTTGAACCATTGAACATCATTATTGGGAAGATGGAAGTTCTCTGACAAATTACGAGCAGTGCATGACTCTTAAAAGAATAGGGATCATTTACCTACAAAAACAATTGGTCCTAAAGTTACTGCACAAGTTCTTCTCTCATTGCTTTGTTGATTCAGTTGAATAGCTGCCAAGTTAAATAATGATCCTCCATCACATGCTATCTGTTTATTCATTTTGTTTCTGGTAAAATTAACCAGAATTGTATTCAAGATTTGATGTGGAGGTATAAAGGACAGGAAGCCTTTGCGTCACTTGCTAATACAGCCTTAACAAAAATATTTCGTTAAAGTGATAGTACCAAATGAAGAGGACTGGAAACACACCCAAGGAATAATAAATGATTGGTGGCACCTAAAGATATGTAGCAGTTGATTGCCAAAGAGAAAATACCAAACCAGCTAGTTGTCCGAGACCAATACATTATTCATTCAAACATGGGCCGGGAAGCAAACAAATCCAAAGCCCAATTAGTATTGGAACCTAATAACTGTCTCAATTTAAAACTTAAAAAAAAAAACCCTGGCCCGGCCTGCTCTACGAGAAGGTGTTTTCATTGTTTTTAATTAGGGCTTCTGGCTTGAAATCGAGGAGTTCGGGTTTAAATCCGGATTCGTGTATTCTCTCTCAATCTCAGAAATGGCGAAGAACAGAAACAAGAACAAGCGAAGCGGCGCCGTTTCGATGGATATATCGGAACAGACTGTGTCCGATATGCATTCCGATATGCCTCAAGGTAACATATTATTCTCTTCTCTTAATTTGGTAAGGTAAAAATTTTGATTTTCTTTTTTTTAGTACTTGAAATTGTTGAATATTTAATTTGAATTTGTATGTACTGCAGCAACGGATACGTCAGAGTCCGGAGCAGTAAAACCAGCTGCTAGTATGCTCAATATGTACGTATTAAATTTTATATTCATGCACGTGATTATGTGCAAGCATGTTGCATGTTATTACTATCTGTTAGCAATCACAAAGAGATAGGGTGCTTTAATGTTAATGTGTTGTTCTTTTGTATGAAAATTTTCGGCTTTTTCATTTTTTTTCTGCTTATAGGTGGGTGGATGGGTAGTTTCAAAATGCTTAATTTTATTTGTCGCTGGTCAGTTTTGAGTTATTTGTATTGTTAACACCTTAAACCAGCATACTATTAATGCCTTATGTTGATTGAATAGAAATACTAATTATGGTGCTTAAGCTCTCTTGTGCGGATTGAGGATAATTGGAAGTTACCTACGGTGTATATCATGGAGGGTGACGGAAGTGGCTGCGGAGGGTACCATTTGTTGAAGAGATTTTTTCATTTTGGTTTTAAGAAGGCCAGGCTTGTTCTTCAATAGTTCCTTTTTTTAAATTGGTTATATATGATTGGGGTTTACTATTTTTTGAAGAAGCTTCTTTGTATGTCTTCCAGTTTATGAGTCTGGGGCTGTGGCAAACTTTACTGTTTGCAATCTTTTTGGATCTTATTCATAAATTTTTTGTGCTTGGTTACGCAGATGATATCATACTTGAGTTAGACATGTTGAAATTTTCTTATGGTGAAAATACGCCGAATTTGTGGATTTAGTTTAGGATCCACTGTTAACTGTATTGTCAAACAGCAATGCATCTTGATTGAACGGCACAGTTTTGTTTCTTTGTTACATTCTTATCCTCTTACAACATGTGCTTTTTGTTCTGTGGAATACTGGTGTTTGATATATTTATGAAACCTCTCTGTTTGATCTACAAGAAAGCTAATTTGAACAGTTTTAATTGTGAATCTCAATGTTGCTCTTTCTCAGATGATTCTGTTTTGAATTGAGTTCTCATTACCTTCTATGATATTTTATCTATTTGCAATTTGAATGGTCTTGTTCTTTCTCCTCTAATCTGAGATTTTTGCTTGGAACAGAAAGACAAAAAAGGGAAGACCGATGAAGAGATCAAAAAATGTCCGAAAGAAGAAAGCCATGGCAAAAGCTATATCCAAAAGTGAGAAGTATGTTGAGAAATCTCTGAAGAAAGAAAACAAATCATTCAAAGTTCAATCTGCTAAATTGCTGTATGACTGACTTAGGAAGATATTCTTCATGGATTGGGCATAGACAGATTAAATTCCTTATTTTTTCTCCTTTGACTTTTAATCTCTATATCAATTTTGTAGTGATTCTGATTGCCACATTGAGTGTGCGCTTGGATTAGTACAAGTTCAGGGTGTTTATGATGAGTTGAATTTTTTAGAATCCAACTTATGGAATTGTCATTTCAAACAGAGTCAGCATTAATAGTGCCAATTATGTATAGATTTGGATGATCTTAATTGTGTGCGACAGGGAAGAAAGCAATTCATTTGGCTTTTTGAAGTTTGTTCTTGATTTCATTGTCTCTGTGAATTCATGATGTTTATGGTTGCCCAATCTGCATCTTTTGGTGCTCTATTTGCTTGTAGCAAACTATTTAGATGGTCATATTCTTGTCTAAAATACATATTCGTGTCTCTATTTTCCTTTTTTTTTTTTTTTTCCCTCCCTCTCAGCCCTCTGAAATGAAGCTATTTTTGATCTGGAGAGTGAACTTTCTGGGTTGAGTTTGGACTGGAGTGAGCAAATTCAACTTTGGATTTGAAGGATTCTTGTAACTTCGTAGGTGTATTTTAGACAAAATTGTTAAAAAATAAAATTTTATAATATAAAAAAAAATTGCAATTGAATTGAATGTAATTGAACGATAATGACATTACTCATTCAAGATGAATCTAACTTTAGTAACTCTATTATCAGCACAATATTGATACAATTACAAGAAATGGAGAAACACGTGTATTGCTGTCATTGCAGATGATGATGTGTCCTACTGCATGCATTTGTTTCAACTTTGAACTATTGAGATCTCGGACTGCCGTCATTGCTTAGTTGTAATTTAAATGATCCAAATTAATGAAACTAACTCTTTGTGCCAATATTTACTTGCCCATTGGGGATTAAGCTTATTTTAACACATTTTTGAGATTAAGATTAAACTTAGGATGCCTATAATTATCAATTTAAATTAATAATTGAAAGATAAATTTGTATCCAAGAAACACCAACTTTTTCTCACAATCGGACGGTTGAAAAAACCCGATTTCCCACCACAACACTTACACGCATTTGTGAGGGACCGCACCATATAATTCCTCGTCGTATCCGTCACCTTTTCCGTTTACGTAGACTGAATTTCTTAGCAAATGTTATCATTACAAAACCGTCAAAAACAGGCTGGTCTGTTTCATCCCTTAAATTCGTCTTTTTTGTCTCTTTACTGTCACCACTCACTGCACTGCAGAACTGTCACTCACTCTCACTCTGATTCTCTGCTTGCCTCTCTCGTTTTTATCGCACCACTCTCGCTCTCACTCTCTCCTTTCTCGTCTCTCCTTTTTATCACATTGAAAGGGGAAAAAAAAAAAAGCCCAAATCCTCCTTAGTTTTTAAGCTTCTTCAATGGCTGCTGCGTCACCATTATCCGTTAGCAATACCTGCTTTCACTGCAAGACTATCTCTGTTCTCCTCAGGCCTGGCTGGCGCCTTCGTTATGGCGGGTCTGCTATGCTTTGCGAGCGTTGCGCGTAAGCTTTGTTTTCTTTTACGTGTTTTCTTACTCTCAGTGGATTTTTTTTTTATTTTTTTTGTTTTTGCATGTTGCTTTTATTTATGCTCTTAAAAGTACGTCGTTGTACCAAAGGTGATGCTTTTTTTTCCTATACACCTTTTTCTTTTGTGGGTTAATGCACATCGTCTTTTCCTGTGTTTGTTTGAAGGAATTAACAATTTAGGATGTCTTATCGTTTTCAACGACTATATTCAGTTTTTCATAACACAAGCAGAAAATGTGTTTGGCACTCTGTTTGAAAAATAATAGGATTTAATTTATTTTTGAGCCACAGAAACTCTTTCGGATAAACATTAACCGATGCATTTTTGAATCTTAAAAACACAAAATTCATATTTCGTTTTCCATATGGAAGATTGTTTTTATTTTTTTAGTAAAAATAATTATGTGCTATTGCTAAGCCTTGTCGTTTTTGTTGCAAGAGATATCGTGGAATTTACACTGGTTTTAGGTTTGTCCAAATTTTGAAAGGCGTATCTTGGTTCATTGTGCGTTACATTTTGTATTATTTGATGTTTGAGTTTTAATGAATTCATTTAAGAAAATTTATTCCTAAGCATTATTTTGATCCGTGTGGATAAATGATTAATGTTCTCTGGCTCTTGCTCAGCTTTTAAATTGTGCGAATGACACCTAAATGCTTTATGCTTGATAATATCTTCATGTTGGTGGATTTCTTGGGTGAATTTATGTCGTGGTTGATGATCAGTTGATGATTGTGATGCGCTACTATGTAGACATGATAAATGTATTGCACATCACTGCACTGAAATAGGTTCATCTGAATTTTGAATCAAGAATTTGGGGACTTTGGCTTGAGTGTAATGGGGCTTAGGCTGTTCAATTGATTGATTAGGCTTTTAGCTTAGTGGTTGCATGAGTTACTCAGAGTTGAAATCTGATTTCAAAGGAATAGATGCATTGTAACCGTGTTCTTCTGTGTCTTTTAAGGAATAAGATTGACTAAGAATTCAGCTGTTTAGATTTGGTTATTTATTTATTTATTTATTTTATTTCCTTCTGTCCCTCCTGTTGGCCTATAAGATGCATATTTCCTTTCTCTTAGAAATTTCCAAATTGAAATTGCATCAATCACTATGAACACTTTGCCCAAGTGAATTAAAGAGGTGGGTTAGGGTCCTTTTAGAGGTTTTGGAAAATTTTGCATTCAACTCCCTTTTTCTATTTTATGATTACTACTTTTTGTTTCCTAAATGCTGCCATTGTGTATCGTATTGAAGCTGAAGCTGACAAATAAATGGTAATCTCTGTTGCCACCATTGTGGAAGTGGCTTCCAGCTTATCTTTGTTTATTATTGTAGTGGAAACACTGAAGATTTGGAGATCCTCAAAGCAGTTGTAAAGGAAAAAGATATTACAAGGAATTGAAGTGATACAATCTGTCATTATTCTCAGTTTTGCTGTCACTCTCATTCCTAGTGGTTGTTGTGGCTAATTATATAATTTTCCTTGCTCTCCTTCCTCTTTTGACAGTGTAATCTCCCAGTTCCATATCTTGTTTTTCTTTTATAATATCCAATTCAGAGAACAATTAGTTGTTTGAGCATTTCAGTAAAAGAGGCCAGTGATTGAAACTTTCATTCTTGAATGGTGAAGTGTAGGTTACATTTATATTTATTCTTGTTATTATTGTTGTTTTCAAAGTGCAATTTTCTAAACAAACACCATATGTTGATTGTGAAATGCCACATAACTGCAAAACAGATCTTGAAAGTCAATCCTCTTTATGGAATTCGATAAAAAGTCTCTGTTACTGCCATTGTTGACCTGTCTTCCAACTTAACTTTGCTTATTATTGTAGTGGAGAGACTGAGTTACTTGTATGATGATGTAAGTACAATTGGAATTTAAACATGGAAATTGAATTTCTGGGGAACGTGGAATGAGTTATTTGACGAACTCCGTTCAAATGTTGATCATATCCATCAATCTTAATTAATTTCTTAGTCTTACGACTCTTTGGATGTTACAACATACATGATAATGTTGTCTTGAATGAAGGCTTCTTTGAAGTGTTTAAAGACTTAGGTCTTAATGCGTTATCCAACAACGAGCCTAATTGATTTCTAGGGTGTTTGGAGAGTATAACTTGAAACAACCAAAATCTAATTTGTGAATAATCTTATTGGAAAAGAAATAATTGCCATCAATTAAAATATTCCAAAAGGCATTCACATTTCCTTCAATCAATGCCTGTTTCAGTAACATTTTGAAACATTAGTTTTGGTTTTTGCCATGAATGCTGTGTTTGGTAGCTGTGTCCTGAAAATCACTTGAAAATCTGTTTTAGACTGAACATGTCCTAGAGATAGAGTGAGTGTTTTTGAAAAACTCAGATTCAAGATATGGAGAGCCCGTAAGATAAAAGTGGTTTATCATCTTGATCTCTGTCCTCTCTTTCTTCTAGTTCTCTCATATCGCTCCTTATGCAACTTCCAAGGATTTTTTTGCTGCAGTTCACAACACTCTCATCTTTCTCACTGCAGCTTACAACTAATTAAATTCTTTGTTTTTGCCATTATCATAGGGAAGTGGTAGGCATGTTTTTGCTGTTTTTATTGGTAGAACAACTTTCCACTTGAGTCATCAAAGATGTTTGGATCTTCAGAGCATTTTTGATTGAAGATAGTTGATAAGAATGTCACTGAGTGTGCCTTAAGTGTTGTTTCCTTTTAAGTTGAGCTTTGAGACATTTAGGGAAGTAATTAAATGGCGATGGTATTGTAGTTTTGATTTTGAAAAGGATTAAAATCTAATTGCAGATAACTGCTTAGTATTGTTAAACTTGCTAATTTTTTCCGCAAACCTTATTTATTGATTGAAGTAATTGCGAGAATCGTTCACTGGTTGCATGAAGCATGCTCGGTGCAAAGGAAGGACAATGTTTTGGATGGGGTTAGTTGGTGAATAACTTAGGTAGAAATGCTGTATAATTTGGCATTTCCGTTGAAGATTTCGTATATAGTGGTGCATATTGAAATTTTAATCAGTAATTACACACGTTACATTTTTTTGGGTGAGTTGATTTTTGTTTTGGCTTCACATATTAAAACGGTGCCGTTTTTGTTACACTTTTTAATACTATTATGTCCTCTACGTAATTTTTTGTTTTCCTCTTTGTAATTTTCCTGATTAGAAGCTTTTTTTTCCTCTATTATCACTATTTGTGCTACTTTGGAGAATATAAGCACATTCTTTTAGGAGCCATCTCTTTCCTTCTATTATAACTTCCCCTTTCTTGATGTTAAGACGTTTACAGTTAACCCTTATAAGCACATTGATCTAAAATAGTAGGTGCTGAGTATTAAACATTCCTTATTTTATTTCCCCTTCTGCTTCTTGTATGGATTATGATGAAACTTGATAGCCATTGTGTTGAAGATTAATTTCACTCCCTTATCTTTGTTATTACAAATAACTCACTTGGTGTTTGGCAAATTTAGTTCTGCATATGAGGAGGGAAGATTCTGTGACATCTTTCACTTGGATGCCGATGGTTGGAGAGACTGCATTACTTGTAACAAGGTAAGCTGGGAACTGCTGTACATTCTTTTGCCGCCTATATAGGTGGTCATCTGGTAATTTCAGAAAGACATGTCATAGATAACTAAAATAAACTAATGCTCAATAGTTTAAATATACTGATTCTTAATCTCTCTGTGCAGAATGTTCATTGTGGATGTATCATGTCGACCCATACGCATACCATATTGGATTTTGGTGGTGTAATGTGCACTGAATGCATGGTAAATGATAACCGTGTGGTAGGAAGAAACTGCCTGTTCCCTATATTTCTGTTTCCTACCCATATGTATATAACTCCAGTCATTAAGATAATACTATCTTGATATTTCAGAAGCTGCAAACTTGGTTGGTTATAATGCTTTTCTATATATGTGTATGTGTGCGTGTATACATATAATATTTCAACCATAGTTATTTTCACACCAGAAATTGTGAATAGCTAGGGGAGGAACCCTTGACAGTCTTAAGAAGAAAAGGGAGACACTCAAGCCAATATGGTGTATAAAAAGTTAACTGATCTCATCGTCACCTAAGAACACTTGATTGATCTCCCTAAGGCATCATAAACCCTGCACGATGGCTTATGAAAGCTTTTAACTTCTACAGTGCCCCTCAAAGTGATAGGAGGTCAACCATTTTGAATTTCAATTGATTTGATTCATTATATTACTTATCTTCTGTGTATGTTATGTTATTTTCAATCATCACTTGAGTCCCTTCTAATTCATTTTTTGTGTGTTAATAGTAACTCTGGTATGCTTCGGAACATTTTAAACTGTTCATTATTTTTCCTCAGTCTACAAGATTTAATATTGAATCATGTATGGCAAAAATGTTGTATTTCAGGGACCAGGGTGTTCCAAAATGCCATTCAAGAATTCTCCCCACAAGACTTTGCGGGATCTGCAGGACCCACTGGAAGTTAGACTATCCGTCAACTCAGAGAAATTGATAACTGGTGATTGTCAATCTATCATGAACTTGGAAAATAGGAAACTAATTATCTGCATTTTAATGAAATCTTCGGTGGCTTGAAGGTACGTGAGTCTGAGATATATTCAAATAGGACCTAAGGTATAGTACTGGAGCAAAAAATATACCTTGCAAAATAGTAATGTTATACTAATTTTTTTTACGTCACCGGAAATGGGAAAGGAAGATAATTTGAAGAGAGGGAAGAGAAGTATCTTTTTGCCTTTTTCTCTCTATTTCTTTATGCAAGGAATGTAAGGGGAAAACTGAAATTGAAAAATTAGCCCAGGTTTTGATATATTATATCTTTAATAGCACTAAATGTTGTATTGTACTGACTTTATATTTAATTTATTTACTTATCCTTCTTGTCTGGAAATTTTTCCTTTCAATTTTGATGTAATGTGGAAAAATTTAGTGGGCATTGTTTACTTCTTTTCTCTTATCACCTATAGATTAACACAGTAATGCAAAGGAAAATTTAGGTTTCCTTTCCTTCTCAAACAAACATATTTCAACTCTGAAATTTCTGCCATTAGATTGGAGAAAATTATTCATTCTCTGGAACAGTAGTGATTACCGAACCTAACTGGGTCTCCTGTCACAGTGACTACTCCTGGGTCACCATCGCAAGAAGATCCTCGTTCGTCTGGAAGTAGAGTACAGGGCTCTGTGGATACATGTAATGGAGCTGATACACCTTCTGACAGTTCTATAGGTAATGAAAAGCCTCCAACTGGTGCCCCTCGAAAGATTCATTCATATCGCCGATACTCTCCAACAGCAAGTGACAAGGAGCTACAAGAAATCCAAAGAGAGTATCCTCTAATTTTCAGATTATTTTGGTTTTTTCGTGTTTATTTATATAAGATTAACTAGGAATGTTATTATCATGAATCCAGAAGAGATATTGCTATTACTTTTTTCTTTTTTGTTGTTATTGAATTATTTTCTTTGGCTTTAATGTCAATACAAAGCTTTCATTAACTTTAATGTATTCTTGCATCTCGCACAATATTTTTCTATCCTATGTTCCCCTACAGCACAAGTCCTTGACAACAACTAAGCGCAAATTCCATTGTAGTTCAATTGTTTGAAAAAGTACTGACAATTAGTGATGCAGATCCCAAGAATGGGCGCTTGGTGGTACCTAAAAGATGTGCAAAGGTGAGTTCCTACACATTCTGCAGTGTTAAGACTTCAATTTGTTGAAATTGCAGGCACTTAAACTTCCATCCATTTTTAAGGGTGAGAATCTTGTCAAATTGTACTGTTTATATAATTGTAACAAAGTGGTTACAAATATAGTGCAAACATAAACTTCTTAAGTTTCCAGACCCCTATTATTTTGTGCATTTCCTTATGTTCATCGAGAGGATGATGCTTCCTGTCAAAACTTGAGTTTTGTCATTGAATTTTTGGCTGAAACAATTTCCTTGTAGCCAAATGCATATGCAAGCATGCGTACCATTTATTATTTTTGTAATTATTTTTTTCTGTAGCATATCTTTTTTCTCTTATTGACATAACATAATTGGAATTTAGAAGATTAATTCAGTTATTGCATTACAGTAAATGATATACTGATCCTTAAATGGGAAAATATCTTTTATTTCATGCATGCATTGCAAGCTGTTATGGCTTGACATTATCATCTGATGTGGTTTTTGTTGTCTTATTCTTGAGAACCCATCTCTCTCTCTCTCTCTCTCTCTCTCTCTCTCTCTCTCTCTCAATCTTCCACCAAAACACCCCCCAAATACCATTTGCAGTTAAGAATTTTCATTAAATGATGGTGGTTCTGTTGAACTGAAAACAACTAATAGAAAATGAAAGGGGAAAAACACTTCTTATATTTCTTTTTTTAATCAACAAATCTGTGTAATGAATGGAGGCTTAAGAGCCAAAAAGATGAAGGTATGACATAGAGTCTTATGATTTTTTTTGATAGAATTTGTGTGACTAGTTACTCTCAATGATACAGGATTATTTCCCAGAAGTTTCTGAGCCACAAGGATTTCCCATCAAAATCCAGGACCCGAGTGGAAATGTTTGGGATTTTCGATTCCGCTTTTGGCCCAATAATAACAGCACAATGTATGTGCTAGAAGGGCTTAAAGATTACTTAATTTCAAATAAATGTCAAGCAGGTGACAAAGGTAATTCATTTTATTCGATATGCATTGTGATTGAGTGGTCGATTTTCCTTCTAATGATACTTTTGCATTTTTTTTTGTCTTAATTTTGGCAGCCTTTATGGTCACAATTAAGTAGAGTATGGAGTTCAATTCATTGATTCAATGCAATTGATTTTTCTTGGCTTATATATCATCAAAATTGCATATTTAAAATTTTTGATGGCTGATACTAGCATCCATTAATTTCCTTTGTTATTTGCCTTGATTTATTTATTATCTAAAAGTTTCCTGTGTCTAAGAAAAGTTTTAAGATTTTGTGGTGTTTGTTTAAATTCATTTCTGAGATATTTAATTCCTATGCATGAGCTGATGAGTTATACTTTAAGGAAACTAAGAGTTGTGGTCTTTTCAGTTACATTTTATCGGATAGATCCGGAAGGAAAGTTGGTCATGGGATTGAAAAAAACTCAATCAAATGTATCAGATCGAAAGGTATGCTTACTAAAATAAACTATGTGGCTATGTATTTTTCTCAAACTATGCAATGCTGGTTTTTTGCATCATAAGTGATCCTTTCACACTTGGAATTGCTTGATTATTGGCTCTTCTAATGAATATTAATAATTAGAAAAAGCCCTCAAGAGGCATTTGGATGGGAAAGGGTACTGCCTTGGCTCTGACTTATGACATAAGCAGTTAGCCGGAGAAAAAAAAATTATTCTACCGAAAGAGTTATCCTCCACTGTTCTTTGTTGGGACTAAGAAAAGCTGCTGTGACCTTAAGAGAATAAGGAGATACCTTCTATTCAGTGATCTGGAATGCTGAGATGTTGCATTCATCTCTGTGTAATTAAGACTGCTTAACTTGTTATTCCCCGTTGGCACAAAAATACATTGTTAGCAAGGATGTGGACTTCCATTTCATCTTAGCTCATGGCTAGAGAGGACTATTGAGAAGTATTATTCTGAGAGGTTTTCTTGTTAACTTTGATTTAGAAAATGAGAAGTATGATCATGGAGTTAGATAATTGCTGTTTGACATGCTGCCATGTGGTGACATATAAGTCCTATGTTGATTTGTTTATCTGTTCAACAGTCACATGTCTGAAATCATTTTATTTGTCCCTCCAAATGATCACGTGTGATATGAAAAGCTTGATATGTTAAAATTGTGCTCGGAGAGCTAAGGTGTTTGCATGCTGTTAGAAAAATAATGGAAACTTAATAAGAAAAAAAGTAGAAGTTATTATAGTTTGGCTGATCTAAATAATTCAATTCTGTTATCATACAGTGCTTGCAATCTTACTAGATATGTTCTGCATTATGTACCTGTTGATTCTCCACAAAATTACTAATATATAATATTTTTGTTATTAATTTATTTTCCCCTAACAGAAACAACTACGATCGCTCGGACAGAGAGCAAATACGAAAAGTGGGGTAAGTACCTTCTCATTTGTGTGTATAACTCTTAACAGATTTTTATAGGAAATATACAATTTATCTTTATGCATTTATGTATGTCAATGCAAAAATATTTTATTATCCTGAAAGTTTTTGCTCTTTTGCAGAGTTCAAAATGATGCTCCAAAGCAGATTACTATCTTTTCAAGACTACTGTGATTCTTGTGCTTTCTGTGGATGCAATTAAAGCTGCTTTCTTGGTGTGTGACAGAAGCCTGTCTTTCTCTCAAAAACTAATTTAATCTTTCACTTTATTACAAATCCTCAAAGTTACAAATGAAAATTGCTATACTATTATTATGTAGTTTCTGGGATTGCTTTCATCGAGAAAGTTCAAATTTCATTTTCAGTTTTCCCTTTGTAATAAAAGCATTTTGTGTTGCAAAGGTGAAGTAAGAAGCTATTAGGCAAAAAAAAAAAATGGACCTATAGGAAAAATATGAGAAACTTCTATTTTTCTATGTTAAATATAAATATGAGTTTATCTCTGCATTACAAACATGTTCCTTGTGGATGCAAATGCATGAAACTCACATCTCTAAACACTATTAATAAGATCTTCCTACGTTGGGATGCTCTAAATCATGATCATTTAGTTATCTTTAAGATGTTTGTGGATGGTAGTGTTTATTTTTGTCCCTATTAACCTTCACCAAGGCAAAGATAGAAGAATGGTCAACTCTGCCCAAAACAGCCATTGAATCATTTTATCGGCTCCTTTTTTTTTCCTCTGGGTTGAATTAGGGGGTCGAGAAAGAGGGTTGAAGTGCTCACTTGGTGGAAATCTTCGTATATCATCAAATTATAATTGGATAATCTACATGTTCATAATGCTATTGAGTTTGCTTTGTTTTGGTAGACTTATGATTACGAGCTAAAGCTTGCACTGCATCAGTGATGAGTTATAATCAATCTAGAAAATGTGGAAGAGAGCTAACATTGTAACCTCATTGCATCATGAATGGAAGTCAGAAAGGAAAACTACTTCTTACAAAATCCTGTAGCCATTTGTTCACTTCTTCTGTTTTTTTTTTTTGTGGACGGGAAAAGTTTAAAAATTGCAGCTACAGGTTTCTAGTTCCACTTTGTGGCAGTCTAACTAAAGGTGCCTATGTCAAAGAAAGACTGAGGGTATCTGAAAACTACATAATTTTGGATATAGTAAACTAAAATGTTCCGAAAGAATCAGTTGGAACATCTTTAAATCATGTGCATTGTATTCTAAGAGTCAAATCATGCAAGCTTTTGAATTGAGGTATTTTGTGGAGTCTGTCTTGAGCCTCAAATATACTAGGAATCACTTTCAATAAAAGATTTTTTTAATCTTTTATTTCTTATTCTTTTTATAACTTACCCCCACCCGCACCCTCCCCCCCACCCCATGATTAGTTATTTTGAGTCCTATTAGGTTTCAATTTAACATTTTTTTGTTAACCTACTATGAAGTCTTTTCCTATAAGCTTAAGAAGCTTTAAGACATTAATAGAATCTAAATAAAAACCAAATCTTCTCTGTTTCTCTATTATTAAGCTTGAATTAGAAAAACAAAAGACAAAGTTGGAAAGATAATTGATGAATGTAAGCTTATCCATTTATGGGTAGAGCATTAAATTTATTACTTGAACAGGGCACTTATTTGATTTATTTTGGCATGTTTGGAATCCTTTTTTCAGTTAATAAGTCTGATGAGAGAAACAGATAAGTTGAAAAATAGAGAAAAGTAGTTGGTCTTTCTTCGCTCTTTCATTCTTTGAGGCACCCTTTTCTTTCTTTGAAGCAACATCTTTTACCCGTAGTTCCTCTCTCTTCTTTTCTACTTATATAACTTTTTGTTTCATTCTTTGTAGCCAAGAAACTTTATGATGAAGTGGCACCATATTACACTTTGAAGAGGTAACTGGTAGCCAATTTCCATGGTGAAGCAATGAGTGTATTGTGTACAATTGGAGGTGGTTTCTTTACATGGACTGCAGCAAATGGTTATATTGTCTTAGTAGAGTCTTTGATGAATGGTTTGATGTTGGCCAGCTGGTGTTACATGCAGGTGAGATGGGGAAACTGTATAACACTTGTTGCTACATTGTTCAATAGCAAAGGAATTTTCTTTGGTTTCAGTATTAAAAGCTTTATGAATATGGGAGAAGGTGTTTTGGTAAGTAAGCAACAGTGTCAGATGGTATTGAAACAATGCCGTGGTGTGTTGTGATGTGTTGGGTGGCAGGGAAATCTGATATTTGAAGGAGGGGAGTTGGGAGTTGATCCAATTAAATGGGTGATATTTGAATTACTGGAACTCTTTAAAATTATTTCCCTTTCTTTTTACTAGTTTGCCTGTTGTATGTTTTTCATGTTTCATCGATGTAAACCTTTTCATTTCAGTGCTTTTAATTAAATTTTATTGTGTGTTATAAAAATAAGAAATTTGACAACCTTTTGATGAATGACAATTTCTACTACATGAATATTTGGTTAAGTAAATTGAAAGACATTCATAGTTTATAAATGCCGTATTTCAGTTGGAGCCAATCACCTTTAGCATGAAGTTTAGAATAAGAGTAAAAAGAAGAAAAGATGATTACACTCTTATGATTTCTTAATTTTAGGGGTTTATGCAGTTTGTTTATGATTCTTGAAAATTGGTCTTTTGCATTTTTGGAGGCTATTAAGCTCAAAAGTTTCTGCACTAGACTTTTGCTGTACATGCAGGCCATCTGTCATGAGATCATCTAGCTGTCTTCCTGCTCCGGTATGCTATTTCTTGTCCTGTGGCAACTCAGATGACACATGCACTGCTAGAAGGGAATATTTCCTTTTATATTTCAAGGTGACATTTCTTTGCTATTTTATCTGTATTATAGTATGCATATATTGTACAAAATAGCATTAACAACTTTGTATTTCCATGATGTTTTTGTAATCATAGAGGGAGCAGTAGTCTTCATGATACTGCTGGTATTAATTGTGTCTGGAACTGTTGATTCATCTTTTCCAATTTTAAACAGTGCATATCTAGTCCTGTGGGACTGAAAGAGCCAAGGTTAGTCCTTTTATGAACTGAGATAGTTAGTCGCACAGAAGATGGACCAAGGAATCCAGTGGCATTAGTACTTGTTGCCCACTGAATTCTGGTACGAAGATTAACTATTACCAGTTTGCTAGGAAGGTAGCTTACAAAATTCCAACTATCATGCATAAATGGGCTTGCCAAAGCCATTTCTGCAATGCATATAACTCCATACTATCCAAGCTTGCTTTTAGTTGCCAACATGTACAAATTTGTCAAGATGCTGAAGCCTGGGTTTAGCTTCAGATTGAGGCTTCTTTCTGGTATTGATATTCCCTGAATTTTTTTGTCAGGCCATGGCATTTTATGTATTGATCCCGTATTGCTGTCAACAAAATTTGAATTAAATCAGCTGTCCACAATATGTACATTATCTTTACTGCTACTACCTTTCCTTTTAGTTCTTCAAATATGGATGTAAGCTTACAAATCTGTACTCATTTGTTTATTTTTTTTAATACCCTTCAAATTCTAACCCAGGCACTATTTCATTTGATCAGATTACCTGTGCTTCACATTAGAATATGCATTTGGGCAGAAGTCGTCAAGCCGCCGTTACAGGCCAGTCCTTTTTCATTTTACATTGAAGTTATAAAACCAGAGGCAATAAGGGATCATTGATACTGGACAACTCTGATTGGCAATGCCAGTCGAGGTTGATTTTCATTTGTGATTGTAAGCTTAGGAAGCATGCCATTTTAACTATTTCATTATGCGTGTTGGATACTGCATTATATTAACTAGTTTTTTGTCACAGAAGTCTATTGTATAGCACTTCCCGGAATCTTCAAGCAAGCATACAATTTAAAGAGTTAAAAACTGTTATTCTGGACCCTTAACGGGCCACCAAGTAAAGAGAGCCCAAATTTTTAAATTGGGCCAGTAGCCCATTAATCGGAAACTGAACCAAGGTAAAACAGAAAGGATCTGTTGAATATTTAATAATGTTAATGTTTTTGAACACTGTGGAGTGGAATGAAACGGAAAAATTCACTTGGAGAGTTGCAGAAACTTTTTTGCCGCCATTGTATTGCGCAATCGAACGTGTTTCAATACGGTCTAACAGGATTCATTCATATATATGATATTTAAAGTAGAGGTTTCACTGCCAGGTATCAAAGACGTGTTTTTATATTTCTCTGCATTGCTAAGAATTTCTCTCTAACGCAGAGATTTTCTCTTCAATGCGGGGAAATTCTCGGCGTTGAAGATAGTCTCTTCGAAATTGGAGTTTTTAAATCGAGAAAAGCATTCGAAATCTGGCGTCTTAGTGTGGAGGTTCGCAGTGAAAACGATAATGGAGCAGGCAAGTCGAGATTTGGCTGTTTCACGGCATCTTTGTGCAAGGCGAGACTTAAGACCGCTTAACGGAAACTTTTAATTTCGACGACGTTCTGCTTTCAACGACGGCGCTCGATCCGTTCACGGCTTCACGCAAAGAGGAGAGATTCACGCTTATGTAATTCAAAGCCTTTTCCCTCGGTAAGGGTAATTTCGTCATTACGTATATTTCCTATCGTTAGTGAGATATTTTTCGCGCTATCTGGCATTAAACACGAGCAAATTGGACGGCTCTGTGAAGTTACCCTTGTCTGGTGCCCGTCAAGGTTTCTCTCTCCGTGCAAAGTGAGAAAGCAGGTTTTTTTTTTTAATTTTTTAATTTTTTTATTTTTGGGTTTAGTTACCTTTATCCTTATTGTTTTTAGTGAAAATATTCCAGATGAGCTTGATTACATGCCACTGCAGTAGTCACAGTGTTTCAAGAATTTCATGTCGCAAGCTTCAACATAGAAGCACTACTCATGGTAAGTCACGGCCGCTTCTGCTTTTATGTCCTTTCGATACCATTAACTTGCTTCATGTGCTCTTTATGTATATATTCATTTGGTTAAACTGTTTAAGTATTTAACCTCCTTGAAATTTTCTCTATACTTAGGCAAACATATGGTGCCTATTGTTAACATGCACAAGAGCCAATCAGAGAGTGAGAAAAGCAGCTGCTTTTTGATGAAGACATTTCTTAGTACTCTCACAGGTATTTTCCTCTGATTTAGTGACCCGTATTTTATTTGTATAACCCATGGCAATTGAAATATGGACTATGGGAAATAAATGATGTTTGAATTTGCATAAAAAAGAATTTCTCTAGTTAGAGGACAGATGAATATGGGAAATAGACTGATTGGCTATTTCTTGAAACCCTATGTCTTGTTGTTCATCTATTCTGCTTAAATTTGTGTCGTGAGCCTTTCAAGCTTATCATGGTGGATCAGCTTGCCTGCTATCTTTATCGTACAAATGTTGTTTGTTTTATATACCTCACTCACATTTTGGTCACTGTTTAGAATCTTTAATATTACAAAGTTTTTTTTTGATACACAAAATTTATATTATTTTAGTCACATTCAATTTGGTTAAAATATTTATAACTTTGTAAATATCTTCTATTATTCTTTTTTACATTTCAATTTATAGTTTCTTGATATTTGATATGAATTTTGTGGATATTGGTGAATATTTTGGTGAACATTAACATCTTTTTCTTAAAATCTTTTTGTTATGTTTCAGTGGCAAATTTGGCTGCAATTGACAGCGCAAAGGCTTTAACTATGAACAATGTTTTGGTGAGAGTTTTTATTGTTTGTTTTCATATAACTTTTATCTGAAATATATCTTTTATGTTCATGTTTTCAAAAGCTAGATTTTGGCATCCATGTGGTAGAACATGCCGTTTTGAAAACTTTGTATTTCATTTTTACTTTTCTTGTATATAACCTCAGGAACTTGAATTATTTTCCTTTGAGTCAGGAAGGAGCTGCTTCTGTTCATACAATAGCTGATGGAAGCCTTGGAGATTTGTTTGGTGGCTTCCTATATACAGCGGGACAGCAGGCTAATGAAGCTGTTCAGGATCAGTTATCAGCTGTCAGTTTTACTAGGTTTGCTTTTGTACTTTCTTTGTTAAGTGCATTGATTTTTTGTGTATGTGATGGTGATTATTTGTGTTTGCTCGGGGCTTCACTCTACTTCCTCTTCTTCACAGTTTGGCGGTTATTTTTGGGGCAGGTCTAGTGACCAGCCTTTCTCCTTGCACACTAAGTGTTTTACCCCTTACGCTTGGTTATATTGGTAAGTGTGTGTTCTGAAAAACCTCACAGAACATTTTCTTTTTCACTAATGATCTCTTGGTTGTAATTCTTGTTTTGATTTGGCGCTGATTTATGGGCTGGTTGGAATCATCCAGGTGCTTTTGGGTCTGGCAAAAGCAGAGGACAGGTAAATGACTCTTGTTTCCTATATCTCCTTGCTACTTTTCATACCCGTTACTGTTGGAAAAATCTTTGTTATTCATTTATTTATTAGCTTAGAAATGTTATAATTGAGTTCCTTCATGTTAGATCCTTTTAGCCACAGAGCAAAAGGGTAATAAGAAAGAACTTTTTGAACAGAATAATGCTTACGTGATGTAACTTAAATCACCAAATGCTGAAAATTAGAGGCCTTGGTTTTAATTGGCATCAACTATTTCTTTTCATCTGGTTTTCAACCTTTCAGAGGAAAAAGAATAAAAGAAAATAAAAGGACTTTAGTAGGAGCTTTTTAAGTTTAGATAACTTTAAGCATCTTATGTTTTGATAATTGTTTGTCTCAATATTGCAATTTGAATGAATCCTTCAATCTTTGTTAGTTACATATTAGTGTAAATTGTTTATGGAGGCTATAAATTTTGACTTTGTCTTTGTTTATGGAGGCTATAAATTTTGACTTTGTCTTTGTTTATGGAGGCTATAAATTTTGACATTGTCTTTTTCTCTCACTCTCTCTCTCTCTCTGTCTAATGACATTAATGTTATCTGCCAATCAGATCATTGGGGATTCCATTGCATTTGCATTAGGGTTGGCAACCACCCTTGCAATCTTAGGTGTAGGAGCCTCCTTTGCAGGAAAGGCATATGGACAAATAGGGAAGGGTTTGCCTTTGGCAGCTTCTGGTTTGGCTGTTGTTATGGGTCTGAATCTCCTTGAGGTATTGGTGGAACTGTTCTTTTGGTCGTCTATATCTCTTTGGGGTTTTTCTGCTTTATGGAATTTACACCAATAACATAAAATTACGTTCGTCTTAAGAAATCTTGTTTTGTTAATTTTTACATTTTATTTGAGCAGTAATAAGATTTTGACAATTTGGAGAAGAGTTTAGAAGTTCTCTGAGTTATTGACATTAACAATTTCTACTAAAGAATATATTTGGTATTTTGGGTTTTGCTGAAACAAATTGAATGTGATCTAGATGACATCCTTTTGTCATGTATCTTATAAAGTGTGCTCAATTTTAGAGCTGTGTAAATTATACTAGAAGTTTAAGCTTCATGGACTCTATAAAAGCTTAAGTTGTGGCGACTGTCATGCTTGTTGGGTTGGACTTTAGTCAGAAAGGGATTTGTGAGCAGTTAGATCTATAATTGGATATAAATAGTTTTGGAGCAATGCTGTTCTGTAAATTACTTACATTCTTGGAGAATGGGACTCCAGGACTTGCTCAACCGCTGGTTTAAAGGAGCGGATGAATTATAACAATGGCTATTTTGATATTTCTGGTAACTGTTATGCTGGCCGGAGCTGTCTTTTGCTGTGTCCTTAATGGAAATAAGTACCTCATTTTTTAAGTTTAGGTCTTGAGAATGTTATTACATCTTTTTTATCTTCATTTATAAGGGTGCAGCTTTTTCAAGCAGTTTTAAAAAATAAGATGACATTCAGAGTTTAATATATCAATAGATTGTTTAGTTATAGATTTTATATGAACCAAGTATGTGAACCAAATTCTCACTTTTTTTGACTTAGTTATCCCAAGCTACTGCTCTCTATCCCACATTCTGTTCATCAACTAATTCTGTGGAGAAAATTGCAGTTATTTGAATTACAGCTCCCCTCGTTTTTTGACAACTTTGACCCTCGTGCTGCTGCTGCTAACTTCCCATCAAGTAAGTTGCCTATCATTCTTAGTTAGCAAGATTTAGTAATTTGGGAGAACTTTATTCTCTAGAAGCTCTTAACAGAATTCAATCTACAAATATTTGACATGTTAGGTGTGCAAGCCTATCTAGCTGGGCTGACATTTGCATTAGCTGCATCTCCTTGCAGCACACCAGTGCTGGCTACTCTGCTGGGATATGTAGCTGCATCTAAGGTACTTTGAATGCTTTAAATTCTCAATACTCCTACTGAGTTCCTGTGTTTTTTGTTAGACTGAGGAGTTCTGATAACTCATAGATTATTCAGCCTGATGAGATTCGTATCTTACTTCTCACTTGTGACAGGATCCTGTAATAGGGGGCAGCTTACTTTTGACATACACTACTGGCTATGTTGCTCCTCTACTTCTTGCTGCTTCTTTTGCAGGAGCATTGCAGGTAGTTGTTTATTTATTGTATTGCTACTATTTGGCTGACTTAGAAATTTTGTCCTCAATTATGGTTATCAAAAATTGCTGCATATTGATCTTTTCTGTTTCATTATTTCTGCTTTTGTATCCTCTTGCTATTTCCTTGGTAATGTCTTTGGGCATACTTTAATGAATTTAGTAATTTTTAAATAAATGAATAAACTGCTTGCTGATCTGTGTTATTGGCTTGTTGATATTAACTTGTTACAAATCTGTTTGCAGAGCCTGCTTTCTTTTCGCAAGTTCTCTGCATGGATAAATCCAATGAGGTAACCTTTATAAATGTTCTGCACTGTTGCCACAGGAACCAATATCGTTTAGCACCTACTAATGTTTACATGACTGACGATCATGAGGCTAAACAGATGGCATCTGCCTTTCATGATCTCATTGTCATTGCTATTAGGTTCCTTGTTTCTCACGCATGTTTATGTTTGACTGTTTCTGCAGCGGTGCACTTCTTTTGGGAGGGGGTGTGTACACTTTCTTGGATAGGCTTTTTCCCACCACATTGGCAATGTAGAGATCATACTTACTGTATTATTCAGTGAGAGATGCTGTAGAGAAAACAAGAAACGAAGAAATAAAATAAAGAAAATTCTATTGAGAGTTGGCCTAACCATATCCTACTTTTTCCTCTGCCTAATTTGCAAATTTGCACGAGTCATTTGATGTTAACATAATGCTTTTGATGTCCCAGAATCATTTTTGCTAGTTATATTCTGCGTATAAATGATCTATGATGTTTCTCAGAGTAGGATTTTGTTCATGTATGCTCAGGTATATTTAGTTAACAAAATATTTGTGAGAATAAATGAACCCAATTGAGGATTTTGATCTGTAAGTGAAGATGACTTTTTTTCTTTCTTTCTGGATTTGTTTTCTTGTTACCACCCACCTTCTTTTCTCCTGCAAAGAAAATGGTTAAAATTCTGTAAACTGGGTATGCACCCAGAAGAAATATCAGTTATCTGAAGGATCCAGCCTTCAGAATAACTGCTGTAGCTAAGTCCAATTCCCGTCTTGGCATTCCTTTCATCATTTGACTTGAAGAACAGATGATACAACTAGTCTCACTCCCCACTCTTAAGAGGCAATGACATCAGATCAGCGCGCAGAAATAGTGTCCACTACCACCAGTCTAACAACACCGAAATAAAGTAGAAAGCATGCTCATTTCTATAAATTGTGGTGCTTCTGTGAGAAATGGGACCATTTCAGATACTTCCCAGATCCAGACGGGAAGGCAAGTTTCCGGTTCCCTAAATACTGCAGAGAAAATTTTGTTTGTTAGCTTATTATGGTATTTTTGAATCCTCGACAGGCGGGCGGGCTGGGTTGGTTCGGATAACATTGACGAAACACTCGAGGGTTTTGGACAACCAGTATCTGAGTATAACAAATCCATGTGACACAAATGGCTGTTACGGATTTGAAGTATGCGTGCAATGTCTTGAGACTTGACTTTTCCTGAAATCCCACAATTTTCAAGGCTCTGTTGGCCATATTCACTCCGCCGACGATTAGACTTAGACTTCCAATCTACGTTTCAGTTCTTCCTCCGAAGAAAATTAGGACACATAGTTTCCATCATATAATCGATGTTTATCCGCAAAACATCTATAAGCTTTCTTTATCTCTGATTAATCAGAATTATAAAGCATATTATAGCAAATGTACAAGGTAGTTCCTTGACAAAAACAGGCCAAACTCAAACGAGAATGCTTTAAAAGATCATTTTGCCTACTAATATCTAATTAGCTCCTCCCCTAATCATCTGATTATACTGTTCCAACGATCTTTGTCTCTGCAACCTCATTTCCTCATTGAAATTCTTTATAAACGCCTCCACTCGGCGGTTCAACTCATCCTGACTCAGCGATGGTTCCCTCCTCAGTCTGCCCGAGTTGGCGTTGGCCCGGCTGTTGTTGCTGCTTGTCGTAGTTTGTTCATTGAAGGTCTCAGCTTTCTTCATTTTTGGTGCAGGAGGAGGTGTATTTTTGCGCACGAGCATGTCCCACGTGTCAGAGTTCTTCAGATGCCTGGTTAACGGTATTGCTCGGCCCTCCGTTATCGTCTCCCACGTGCTCTCAAGCGTGTCGTGGCGATTCGATTTGGACACTCTCAATGCCGTTCCACCTGAATAAATTTGTCCACACCCGTTATACAGTCGGCGTTGAAATCATCCTTGTTGCTTTCCGAAGCAAAATGTTTTCGAAATTTCATCAAATAATAATAATAATAGCTTGGCTTTTGTGAGAAGATATTGGTTCTGTATTGATACCACTACTGACTTGTGGTCTCGAGATAGTGTGCTGAGCGGTCCTCCGGCCACCGTAAGTTTTGTGGTCTGAGGTGTCGGCAATTTTTAGTTTCCCTTAATCAGATTTCTTCAAGTTTAACAAAGAGATTGACGAATCCGCTAAAATGCAATTAACTCTTCTAGGAAAACTAATTTACGTAATATATTTTAGCTGGGCACCCGAGAACAGGGAAAGAAAACCAACGAAGAAGAATGGAGGAATTGAAATACCTTCTGGACTTGCTTTCACAGATTTCTGGTGAACGAACCTTGCTGAAATCGGAGGCTTGTCTTTCTCTTTCTCTGGTGAATCCAAGAATTCCATGGAATCACTCCTCTGTGGCGTTATTACAAACTTTTCCACCACATCTATCTCATCACCACCGTTCATCGTCGTCTTCATCTCCACCCTCTCATCATCCACCTTCTTTCTCTCCTCAACCGGCCCGTAAACTCCCTGATTCTCCTCTGTTGAAATATTGTTTAAATCTCCTAAATCTTCATAAACGAGAGCATACCCAGTTCGCACATCACCCGCAACGACCTTCTCTGGAGCCATAGAAACTTCATGGGGAAGATGATTGTCTTTGTGTTGGAGTTTGGAGGAAGCAACAATGGAGATGATGATTCCATTAATGATTAGGTAAAGATAAGGGGGCTTTAACCATTGTAACATAACGTTCCAAAAGGAAGGAACATCTGAAGCTACAAAGTCTGATATCAAGGGCAGTACTGAAACTTTTAACATTACAGCTACTGATAACACACATGTTGATATCACTGCAACTTTCAGAGAAAGTATTAAATTCCCTGAACC
Source organism: Swietenia macrophylla (assembly GCA_032401905.1). Taxonomy (NCBI): domain Eukaryota; kingdom Viridiplantae; phylum Streptophyta; class Magnoliopsida; order Sapindales; family Meliaceae; genus Swietenia; species Swietenia macrophylla. Next base: position 1,628,845 of record CP135566.1, on the reverse strand, counting down.
CGAAATTATTGACATCTTGTTATATGTCAATAACATAAAAAGTACGAGATCGATCGAGGTGCACCGAAAATGAAGATTTCAAGGCTGTAACTACCTCTGGAGAAACTAAGGGAGAAAGTGAGAGTGTTTGTAATGCATTTATCATATGCTTGTGTTTGTGTGTGTGTCTATATATACATATATAGAGAGAGAGATAGAGAGAGAGAGGATCGATGATGAGGTTAGGGTTGGGTGTGGGTGATGGAATTTGATATGGGCCATTTGATTTGGAGAAGAGGTCGTTGGAAGGTCTTCCACGTAGATGGAGGTGACACCTAGGGAAATTACGGTGATTTGGCATTTGCCCCCATGGCAAATTTGGGCAATTCGTGTTTGACATGTAGCCATTCGCAGTATAACTGTTGCCGCTTGAGTTTGTTTTGTCTATTGATGATAAGGATACTGACACTTCGCACAGGGAATAATATTAACAAAGCTTAACCTGCAGTGAGATAAAGTTATTATTTTATCAACAGCTTATTGATGTCCGCATGTTTCAAGAAGTTGGTTTTCCTGATCTGGGTTGATTTACTTAACCAGTTAAAGTAACTTCTTTCTAGAGAATCGTAACCCATATATCAAACCACTTTAAATAATTAAATACCATGTTCTATAATCAAATTATTCAATCCAATATGCAAAATGGTTTTGATTTTGCCTGCCTGAAACCTCGGCCCGGGGGGATGTATGTCTCTTGAGTTTCCCATGTGAATCTAGACTTCCCATCAATATAAAAACTTTGTTTGTTTTAGATCTTAATTTTTTTAATGCACGTGATCATAGGATTAACATATTCTGACGTGGTAAAAGTTTGCATGGGTTCATTGTTTACGTGAAAAATGAATCAAGAGGCACTAAAGAACAATAACAATCAAACATGTGAGCTCATATATTTTTATATCTACAGTCCATAAGAGAACACACATACGCATATCGATCATTTATTGATGCGTTTCACAGGATTAACACTTTTATCTCTCACCTTCATTGTAATTTTGATTTGATTTAGCTAGCTACCTAATCTCTCACTAGCTAATTCTATCACATAGATCTAGGAACTTGAGAACAACAACCCATGAAGTATTTAGATTTGTTCGGCAGCCATTTTGCTGTTGATATGCCTGCGGCCGACTGAGCAAGGATTAGTTCAATAATGAATAGACGTCATGAACTTTTTGTACACGCAATGCAATGCGGATAATTCTATGGTCAATTCCATATGGCTTCTAATTTCTACACCCCATATCAAAAAAGAAATTGAGTGCCTACTATAGACATACTTGTCTGGACTTTCCTAGTCATATTGGACGGTGATTGGTATGCAGGCTTGAAGCTGACATTTCTATACGCTATGTGTAAATGGGGTTGAATTTATTTGTTTCCCATTACTTACTAGACAATTTATTATTACTTTTGGTGATGATAACATCGCAACAAAATTTTAGAAATATTTGTGGGCTAATAATGCAATGTTTGGCCAATCGAAGTCAAATGATTAATAGCTATGAACATTAAGATATGAGTCGAAATTGGGTTGTTAACCCCTTTGACAATGGATGCTAGACTCCTTGAATTTTAAGGTCTAGAGAAGAAAAAGCCATGTGTCTTCAAAGCAGCCACGCTAATGATTGGAGTTGGAGAATATGTCACCATTATCTACTGTAAAATGCGACAGTAATTGATGATTATCAAGACTTGAACTTACGGATTTAGTTTGTATGCATCAATACTAAATCAACGTAGCAATAATTTACTCAAAATTTCAACCCACTTACAAGTTGGCTCATGGAATATGAATCGGGTAATTATTCTTAGCTCATCAACCCCCGAGAGAAGCAGCTTTTGACACGTAAACTGTCGATCAGAATCAGATGATGACCTAATGATGTTTGGACTTTGGTAAGCGGAACAAGTGATCACAAAATGATGATTGTCATTAAATACGAACTGTGCTAGCTGATCAAACCGCCCAGTGGATGTATGGCCGACACGTGTCATCCGATGTTATCCTGATGCAACAAAATACAGTTGTACCGGTTGGTGCTGCTGGGTTTCTGAAACAATCCAGTCCAAGATTTTGTGCCTAAATTTGGTGAGAAAAGTCCATCAACTTGGCTTAGGTTCTACAATTGAGGCAACAAACGAAACCCAAATTGATTGGCTAGGGACGGTACACCTGGCTGTTTGGTTGCCTCATGAACCAACCTATCAATAGCCTTGTGATTGTGGTCGGTCAATAATTAACGATGGCAGCAACTCCTTGCCTTTTTACAGCCTTCATCTATGTCCTAATTGAAAAATACGTTTTGACTAAATGTTTTGTTTGATCATTCAAACTCAGAAGTTAAATAAATAAGCAGGGATTCAACACAAAAAATAAAAAAAGAAACGTGCCAATAACATCTGTTAATCGAAGCAGGGATACTGCACTCTTGACCGCTGTTATCAATTGTAATTTCCAACCTTCAAAAAATCTGCCACTTGAATGAATTCACGACGAATGATGGATCATCCTGTGTTAAATTTTATTCGGATCTTCTAAAATGGATCTTATTGTTAACAAATTCAGTGAAGTAACAAATTCAGTGAAGTTTCTAAGATTTTACGATGAAGTATTTTTCAAAATTCAGCGAGTAATATGATTGTGGATTGAAGTCTTGTGATCATTAACTCATCCGGCAGTAAAATAAAATTACAGTTAAATACAAGCAATTGGGTTGTATACTAAAAACAAGTGTTAACCAAAAACTAAACATTTGGTTATTATTACTTCAAAATTGAGCGAAAACATAACAACAAAAAATTATCAAATTTTCAAATCTAACTAATCCACCTCTAACTAAATTATAACTTTAAAATATAAGCAAATAGTAGGTGTTTTTGTTAACTAATACAACTACCCGTACAAATGAAGCCATTCACCCAAATACGAAGAAGAGCTGAAAATGCCTCTACTAATAGTTTACAACCACTAGTACAGGAGAAGGAAGAGAAAAAAGGGGGAGAAAGAAAGAGAGCTTTCAGTATGCTATTTTCCTGTGATATAACTATTGTGGTATGGTATGACAAAGCCGGCACTATTGACCCTAAAGCCACTCAATGTTTGCCAAACATTCCTGCCGTTAATGAAGAAAAATCGTAATCCTTTGCTGATTGGGGGGGAGTTGTCGATGAATCTGGTGATGCAGACGGGTCTTTATTTGGTTCAGCACTTGTCACACCATTAGCAGGGTTAACTTGCTCCATATTTGAAAAGCTGCAAAGCAAGAGAGAGAGTTAAGAAAGTCAACATGTAGAATGTAAGCATGAAATTTAGTAATCTGCTTCATATTTCAACTCGTAATATATGGAACTCAAAGCTCCGAGCATCAAATTGGGATTCTTGAAACCAAATTGAAATTGGAGGAGCATTTGGCAACAGAAGGACAAGGGAATTCATTGGCATAGAGATGTACCTAATGGCTGACGTTTTTTAAGTGATACAGCTTCAGTAATACCATAACCAAACCAAAAATGGGAGGGATTTTAATATATAGTGAAGGCAAAAAGCACCAGCTAAAACAAATTATAGTTGACCAAATTCCTTATTGTGGGTTAAAGTCCAACATTTATAAGAAAGTACATTTTTTTTTGGTAACTTAACCACACAATTATTGCATCTTTGCAAAACACTCGAGATTTCACGCATAAAATTCCCTCGTTTATGCACAGCTGCTTGCAACCAAACCACAAAATACATTGATTCAAACATGCTAGCAAAAAGACAGGAATTTTTATGCAAGCAGAAGAAAGAACAAAATATGACAAGTTCAACAGCTACAAGTGCGGTGGTTTCATTTCTGCCAAAACACATTAATAAATTTGGCTAGATCACTAAAGAACAAAAAGGTACCTGGATGCTGGATATGGAACAGAGTTCCCAACCAGATGTGTTTGTCCCGTGCTCATAGCCTAATTCAATGGAAAATATAGCAAAACCACAAAATCAACAACTGAAGGTTGATTAAACAACGTGATGGATGCAGGTACCATTATGGATTCTACCTGCATAAGTTTCTGCAGATCAGCCTGTCCACCCGGCATGACTGCTGGATGCGTTTGTCCCATGCTCATTGCCTAATTCAATTGAAAATATATCAAACCACAGAATCAACAAATGAAAGTAGATCAAACAGCATTATGGATAGATACAGGTGTTATCAGGGATTCTACCTGCATAAGTTTCTGCAGATCAGCCTGTCCACCTGGCATGGCTGCTGGAAGTGTTTGTCCCATGCTCATTGCCTAATTCAATTGAAATATCAGAAAACCACAGAATCATCGAATGAAAGTTGATCAAACAGCAATATGGATAGAAGCAGGTGCTAGTTGGATTGTACCTGCATAAGTTTCTGCAGATCAGTCAGTCCACCTGGCATCGTTATTCCAGGAATTTGGTTGCCAAGGTTTGGCAAATTGTGAGAAGGTACATTCATTTCATTGGGCCTAGGGTGTTGAAAGCTGCTCAAAAATTTTGGATCCCCGCCTCCAGATTTAAATGCAGCAGCCATCAGGAGGGACTGTTGCTGTGCCAACATAGCAAGTTGCTGAATAGCAAATGGCGACACCATATTGGACTACATCACATCCAAAAAGCAGGATCAAACAATGTATATTTGCTATAATAGAGATTCACTAGCGCAAGAAAAAAAAAAAGATAGATAGCCGATACAAACTCAAGTCCTTTTTCCCCTTTCACGTATGAGACACAGTCAAAAGTTAAATACAAGGCATGACCCCGTTGCTCCTATAAGTAAAAGATCAAGCTGACACAGATTTCTTTTGAAGAGCTTCAAATCTGAATAACTGACGTTGCAGCATATACCTTCTCAAAAAGGTTCATAATGTCAGTTTTTACATCTTTCTGAGGTTTCTCTGAAATTGGGGGAGTTGCGACTGAAGATGAGCCCTTAAATAAGTCCTCAATTTCTGGGGCAGACTGAGAACTACTCTCAACTGCTTTGCTTGGCTCAGTTTTCTCCACTGTTAATGTTGCTCCAGCAGCGACTGAAGATGAGCCCTTAAATAAGTCCTCAATTCCTGGGGCAGACTGAGAACTACTCTCAACTGCTTTGCTTGGCTCAGTTTTCTCCACTGTTAATGTTGCTCCAGCAGCTGCAAATTTTGATGAAGGCCAAAGTCAACAGCAACCATTGGAAATTACAATCATTACTTTTAAAACCTGAAGTGGGGCAAGCAACATGTTGAACAGTTTTAAAAGAGAAATGAAGATAGTAGAAATTGATTAGATGATCCCGGTTGGTGAAATTTGAGGGAAGGTTTCAAGACATACACTGGAAACCTGCCCAAACACTATCATCAGCAGAAGCAGCCTCGGAGCCATTTTCACCCGGGCTATCCATGGATAGCAAGTTGAAAAGGTCAACAGCATAATCAACTTTAGGGGGAGATACTACGCTATTAGCATCTGCAGCCTGATTTGTTGCCTTAACTAGTGCCACTGTAGATTCTGTTTTCTGAACTATCTGCTGAGGCTTTGCAACTGGAATAACCTGTTCATCAAAGGTATGTCACACATCACACCGATATAACTTTTCAAGACCTATCTCTCATTATAGGAAATGGAAGTCACAGGAGATGTATCATTATGTGGGTAGTGCAGCAACAATCAGAACATGCACTTAAACCAACCTGATGATAATAAATATGAGATGACTCAAACAATAACTAATCAGGCATAAATTGGAGAGTAGAAACATGGTATGTATGTGGTTCACTACCTTTACAGACGGTAGCATCAATGCTTGCACATGAAAATTTAGTATTAGAGACCTAAAAGAGAAAACAAATTGGAAGAAAATTCAGAGGGAATGGAAGAAAAATTTTGGGGAGAAAATAACTCAATAATCTGGATTTCTTTCATGCAATGTCAGACTGAATAGTGAATAGTGGCTATAATCCAAAACAAAATAGAAATACTAATCTACCTAAAATAAGAAAAAGAATATAATGTAGGATAAGTTATGCTTATGTAGGAAACATTTTAATTTTCCTTATTCAAGTAGGATAAAATTTTATTCACTTGTATGTGCTGGAGGAAGATTTTTTTGCTTTACTTGAAGTAGATTTCTCTCACTTGCTTAATCTTAATTTGTACTCTAAGTTTCTAGATGAGGTTCCTAATATGATAAACATGGTTGTCACAGTTTACTTTCATAATTAAGAAGATAGGAAGATGATCTGGTTGGCATGTATAGAAGTTAAATAAGCTTGCTAGACCTAATATGGTACTGCATAGAAAATCCATGTAGTGGGATTTTGAGTGCAATTAACAAGTTGGATCTTCTTGAGCTGGGCACAGGAAAGGCTGTTGCTATGCTCTTTCTAGCCTGCACAGGAATGGTAACTAGTTAGGGAGTTCTCCTAACTATTGTGGCTTTCACCTCATAACACTTACTTCCTTATTCAAGATAAATATTTTTGTTTACTGGGCTTAGTGGCACAACCACAAGAAGTTTTAGGCATGTCAAGGCAATCTATACAGATATTTGACAAAGCTACAGATGCCACTTCATCATTATCAATGTCTTAATCATCTTTAGACCACTGGCAAGAACCAATCCAGTTACTGGATCTGATGCAACTATAATTGCATTCACTGCAAGGGAAGGAGGAGTTATATTTTTGCCAGTTGAGTTAGTAGGAAGTTAAACTGTTGCCTCCTTCAAGCTTGAGAAGTACCAAGTCTAATCCATTGTAGATGCAAAAAAAAAAAAAAAAAAAAAAAAGAGAAACCCAAATGTGGTATAAAAATTGATAAGTGTTATTTAGCATCTACCAAAATGTTGCGCACCTATTGATAATTGAAGTCCACCCATGGTCATTCCAGACTTGTTAGCCGTTACATGAAACTTGTACTTGATATGATATTAGGAGCAACAACTCTATTTTAAGTTGGATGAATGCCCAGCCCTATCAAATTCTTAAACCTCCTTTCCCTCTATAAAAGCCTACCCTGATTACAATGCTGATCACACGAAGAACCTCGTCAGGATGTATGGAGAACAAAGATGATTGCTAGTTTACTTAGGATCAGTAAATCTAACAACATAGGGCCATTTCACACAAAGTTGGCAAAAACAGGACTTTTTGATCGCCCTTGTGACACTACCTCAAGAAGTGATTGAAGATGAACATTGATCACTGTGACACTACCTCAAGAAGTGATTGAAAATATACATTGTTTGAAAAAATTACTTACAAATATTAAATGAAAAACAAGCAATAAAAATGGGAATAATCAAACTTGCAAAAGCCATAATACAAAACCTGCTCAGGTCCTTTTGGCGGAACTGGAATACTAATTCTTGTAGCAGTAATGCTTTCTTTTGTACTTGGTGTTTGAACATGCTTCTTTCCCTCAAATAAGTTTTCAGAACTATTACTGTAACCATGCCCACTTTTCTTTCCATGTCTCTGCCAATGAACAGAAGCCCTCTCATCCTGCCCTCTAGGTGGTGATTTTGCTTGCCCATCTCTAGGAGTCCATCTTTTCTCCTCATACCTGTAACCAAAGACAAAATATGAGAAACAGAGGAGAGAGGTGGCAAAAACCTTCACTACAGTCTACGTGCGAATATTAAAAAGTAAAGAAGAAAACACCACAACCAAAAAAAAGCTAATGGTACAAAGTGCTAGCTCAAGACACATACTTAGCACGGATAAAATTCTCAATTCCAACTCTGTCGTAGTTGGGAGGCAACTCGGCTTCCCAGTAACTATTTGCCTTCTCATTTCCCATTGCTGTATAAAAACAGAAGCCATTGTCATATGCAGCAGCTTTTGTCCAATTCAATCTTGAAGCAACAACCAGAAAAGACAAATCCATAATCTAATAAACCAGCTTACATTGAATAAATGCAACCTGCTCTGGAAGCCAGATGTCCAAGGTAGCAGATCGAACCTGCAGCAAAAAATAGTAAAATACATACATATCCCTTTGGAATAATGATGGGGAGTTTAACTAAGCACAAAAATGCAAAAGAAAAAAGAACAATGAATTTATAGGTCTACTTTAATAGGGCTGCCATATTTTGATGATCCAAGCATTAGAAAAACAACAGTAAATGAAAAGGCAACAGAAAATTTTCTGAAACTGAGAAAGAACAGGAGTTCTACCAACAGCTCATCTAATCTAATCACATCAGCATGAGTTCTACCACCAAAGCAACAACCAAAACTTACAGAAATTCAAGGTACGAGACATTAAGCTCAACCCAAGTTCGTGAAGCACAATGGAGCCAAAGAGTTTAAGCTAATAAACATCAGAAATACAAAGATTCTAGAAAATATGTGTATCCTCAAACAGGATGTTGTAATCAGCAGCCTATAATCTAAGAAATAATGAAAATAAGCCACAGACAATTCCTCATGAGTTACTTACTTGTCACAATGTATAAATTGTATATAAACTACTGTTACACAGAAGTTAGGAGGAAGAAGGTCGATTTAAACTTCACTTTGTAGCCAATAAATAGTGGTGGATCAGTAAAATTATTTTAAATAATATATTTGAAACAATATGGCAGCATGTCCAATTTTGAAAAATTATGCAAAAGCAGAACACTACTTGACACTAAGAGTTCAGATAGCAGCCCCTGTTTGTCCAACACTTTTAAAATCTTATCTGTATGGCCCAGGTAGTAAATCGCAAAGTAATAGTGACATGAGGTTAAATTGTTATTTGTGCCAATTATGTAAGATGGAAACATAGCAGCTAAAACTGCCCCCAACCCTTCAATCTGTTTTGAGGAAACTAAGAGTTGTACATTTGAATAAAATTGCATCACCTTGGATATGTGCACACCAAGACTTCTGTGGATCCCAGAACATTGCATGCAGATAAAGATACCCAAATTCACACTGGCCCATCTTGGACCTCTGCAATGCAATCAAGTAACTTTTAACAATTAATTCAAAAGAAAAAAAAATGTAAGAAATTATAACACAACATAAGAAGATCTGTCATTGAGTCAATTTCTATTCTAAATACTAAGTTCTTCACTGTCATGATATCAATCTTACATCTCTTGAATTCTTAAGATACATACTTAGCTTTGCAATCAGCACATTCCTTATTCTCTGGCAACTTGAGAAGCCCTTCCAGAATCTGCACATATGTATATTTAGAAGACATGAGAATTTGAAAAGCAGATCTGATGGAAGATAAAAGGCAGGGAAAGATTAATAACATTGCTAATCTCTGCCTCCAAACTCAGTAAAAGCCATTAAAAGTCGAGCAAGTATGCTATTTAGCAAAATCACAGCCTAACATGCATTTAACTCTGCTGTCCCATATGGATGATAAACAAGTGCACATTAATCAATACTGATGCCATCAATCCGTATATACAACCATATACAAGGACCTAAATTCCTCCGGATCTTTTGTGCAACATCACCAGGTGTATGTCAGATCGGTTAGATAAAAGCACCAGATTATTAGGAACCTCTTCTGATCTCAATTCTTCAAATACATAAAAACTTAAAATAAATTGAATCGTAGTTTCAGAATCATGTTTCCATCGATCACATACTCCAGCTTTTGATTAAGTTTTAGCATAAACCATTATTTATTATCCCAAATTTCACATTTTCGTCACAAAAATAGATCAAAACGCAAACAGGAAAGAAAATTAACCAAAAATCTCAATGCTAACCTACCTGGCACCATACTCAAAAGCATAAAGTGACAACTCAATATATGAATGCGCTACGAGATCATACAAAATGCAAAACCACGATGCAGATCAATAGAGATCAAGTCAAAATAATACAGAGGTAAACAGAAATGAAACCACAAGAACGATAGGGGCGAAAATTGAAATTTCATGGAATTATGATAGGATGAGGTTAGCGAGAAATCGGTTACCTTCCTGTGCCTCGCGTTCAGCTCTTTGGAGACGTTAGCCTTCTCGTTCATAGTGATATCGCACGCTCCGATAGAGAGAAACAAAAATTTACACGAAATGCAAGGGCAATCTGGTCTTTGCGGTTCCTCCTCTCTCGATCCTCGTCTCGTTCTCTCTATGAACTCTCTCTTGATTATATGTGAAAGGAAAAGCAGAGAAAACAATGTCGACAAAAAATTAAAAAAAAAAAAAAGTCTCTCCTACCTTGACTCTTATTTTGCCCGTCAAGAGGGTTGTCAGTTGGGGGTTATGGTTTTGTGACACGTATGAGATGGTGGGTTTGACTTTTGGAAAATTTTGATTAGTGTGGGTTTCAGGATACACAATCAATTTGTATTTTAAATTTACATTTTTTTAGGGTGCTTTTAAACAAATGGCTGAATCCTATTGGTTGTCTAATAACAGACTGAGAGGATTGGGAAACCACTGCCAAGCCGCCAAAAACGTTGCCTTCGGTCTTAACTAACCAACCGACTAATTTACAGTAACGGTTTAGAGAGAGAATCAGAGCACCTTGGAAGCCTATATGAGCCCAGCATTAATTGAATATTTCATTCAATTCCTTCATTTTCTTTTCTTTCCTTTCCTTTCCTTTTCATCTCTTTGAAATGGATTTCAATCCTGACAAACTACTGACTGCATTTTGCGAAGACGCTTCTCCTGAGAATTTCTTCAAGGTGAAAACAGAGTGAGCGTTTGTCGGCTGAGGGTTATCCAGAGAGCAAAACTAGCTATGCGTTTGATTGATTTTTGATTTATATGCACAAGTTAAATTTTCAAAATCATAGGTAGCTGTGATGATTAAATTAAAATTTGTTGCCAGCGTGTAGTAGGAAGAGAGAGGGATGATATACTTCTTGCTGCTCAATGATGTCTTGGAATATGAGAGATGTCTTCTCCTTTTGGTAATATATGACGTACTCTTAATACAAATTGGGTGTTTCTCTAATTTCGTTTGATCTGCTGATCTTTTTAAAAGATTAAAAAAAAAAAAAAAATGGAAACCGACATGGAATTTGCAAAAAAAATCTGATGAAGATGGAACTTAAAATTCACGAGGGACATAAATGGCTGAAAATGCGTACTGTCACTCCTATGTGCTTTGAAGATTTCTTTTCTGAAATGATTCCAGTGGGAAAAAAAGCATCAAATGAAGAACCCTGAATGAGATTATAATCCAAACCACAAGGGGGTAAGATAGCCTAAATTCCAAGAATGTAATTTACATACTGAGGAGGCAGCATCCTACCATTCACTGGAATAACCGCAGATAAGAGGACAGAAGCTAAATCATCACAACCCCATCAAAGACACTAAGCCGCCAAAAATTTTAACTGCAGAGTCCTAACGAACAAACGACATTAACCGTCTAGAGAGAGTAATCGTAATTGACTCTGGAGAGAGAAAATCAACTTAATATTTTATTGATTTCCTTTCTCTTACTTTATTCTCTCTGTGAAGAAACAAGCACTCACAATCTCTTTTTTCGTTTTTTCTTTTGAAATGGACTACGATCCTGGCAACCCACTTCCTGCATCAGAACACCGGTCTTTTGAGAAGTACTTTAATGTAGAAACAGAGTCCATGGCTGCGGAGGGCTATTCAGAGAACAAAGAAGCGATTCTCAGACAAGTAGCTCTGCATTTGATCCTCGAAGTAAGTGCTTCCAATTTCTTGTTTGGTTCCTAGGAAAATGAAGGGAAACAAAATGAAAATAGTGGCATGTTGAGGACTAAATATGGGAAGTTCAAATCTTTTGTTTCTGTTTTTCTTTTCTGAGAAAAGAAAGTAAAAAAAGAAAAAAAAAAAAAGAACAGAATTTTATAAGCTTTGAGTTTTGTGTTCTTGGGCAATTATTGGTCGATCTCTATAGGTTCTATAGAGAAACGGAGAAAATGAAAGTTGATGTTTTGCGCTTATTTCACAGATGGAGTCTATATATACCTTTGTTTGGCACCCAAGAAAATGAAAGAATTTCCTTGATTTCTCTGCTTCGCTCTCTAAACATCCAAGATTTAGTCCTCTTCTTCAACGAGTTAAAGTAGATGCTTTGGTTGTTCGATTTAATCAAACTGGTAATCTTTGATCAATTTCTGAAATTTACTGGTATTTCATGTGTTGCACTCAGAAGTCGAAATCTTTTGATTTCGACGCATTCATCCCTTATCTTGCAATGAACTACTTCGATCGCTTCATTTCAAGGCATCAACTTCCGGTATGAGAACATCAAACTAGCATTTATGAGTTACACATGTTAGATTTTTGTGGGTGTTAACCTTAATTTTTAATCAGAATGTGCTAGGACTTGTACGAGATGACATAGTTCTAGCCGCCATTTGTTGTCTAACACTTGCTTGGAAGATGAGAGATCAAACTTTCAGAGTCCGCTATCTTGTGGTAAATCACTACACATAAAATGAACATAAATTTTTTTTCTGTTTAAAGATTGAATTTGTTTCCCTAATTTGTCTGGTCTACTGACTTGTTATAAAGGCAGATCGGTCAGACGACTTTAAAAATCACATACTGGACATGGAACTTCAGATTGTCAATGGACTTAACTGGAGAATGCGTGCTGTAACACCTCTATGCTTCGTGTTGTTCTTTGTTGAGAAGATCTCGGTTGCAAAATGTATCAAAAATAGAACACTCAACGAGATCATAATCCAAGCACAAAGCGGTAAGATAGCTTGAATTCTGCATTTTGTGTTTTCTAAGTTACTAAAGATTCAAGCTACATTGTCGTAGAAACAAGAGATTTATCTAAGCTTCATGATATCTGATCAGTTTTCTCAGTTTCATGACAGACATCAGCTTTACAAATTTCAAGCCTTCAGTGATTGCAGCATCAGCTCTTCTCACAGCGTGCAGAATTCTGTACCCCAACGAATATGACAGATGCAAAGGCGAACTTTTAGCTAGCAGAGATATCAAAGAGGTAGCAAGTCAAAACCGCATTTATTGATTGTTGAGTTGTGTGATCATTCTTCTCCTTTTTCTAATTCTGGGTAGGTCCAAATTGTCACGTGAGGCAGAGGAAATTTTGATGAGCTTAGCCGTCTTTGTTGTTTCAGGAGGATCTAGAACCCTGCTTAAAAAAAACTAATGAAATGTGCATGGAGAAGCAAATTCAGCTTGAAAGAAATGACGAGTTCAAGGGCGGGCCTCGACCCCGGATAGAAGCTGGAGGAACATCAAGCTCGATCTCAATCAAGGAGGCGCCGCAGGTGATCTCAGACATAGAAAAGCAGATAGAAAGTGAACCCGAACCAAGCTCAACCTCACACAGAGCTGGTAAAGAACCGATGCAGAATATCTCAGAGATAAAGGAGGAGCCTGGTGAAAGCGATACTGATCCAACATTGATCTCACGCAGACCTGGAAAGGAGCCAATGGAGGAGATCTCAGAGACAATGGAGAAGCCTGGCGAAAGCGAAACTGATCCGAACTTGATCCCACGCAGACCTGGAAAGGAGCCAATGGGGGAGATCTCAGTGATAATGAGGAAGCCCGGTGAAAGCGAAATTGATCCAAGCTCGATACCAATCAAACCTCGAAAGGATCCAATGCAGGAGATATCAAATATAATGAAGGAGCTTGGTGAAAGCGAAACCGACGCAGGGTTGAGCTTTGAACTGAAGTGGAGACTCGATAGTTCTGATGACCCAATGGAAATGACCATCGATTCCCCACTCTTCCGACCCCGGGCACCTGTTTCTGGTAGGGCTGAAGCCAATGACGATCCTACCCTTTCTGCGACATGCAAGGGCTGCATCTTGATGTAGAACTACCAAAGATAGCATTTGAAAAAATAAAATGATGCATGAAGTCTATTGATTCATTGATGTCTTGTATGATCAGACGAGATGGGCATTTTCATTAACAATTGTACATTTTCAGAAGTATTAAGGCCAAATCAGCATCACAAAGGTATAGGCTAGGAGTTCTTACAAATATATATATGTATGTATATGTCGAACACCGAACTGGCTGATAGTATCCGAAGACTTAATAACCCCCCGATGCCACAAATTCGGATCCTTGTTTACAATTTCATCAAACACAACAATGATTTTCTCCAATATGATTTTGCTTTTGCCAGAAAGAATCTCACGGGCTGAACTTGGTTCTTGCTTCCCCGAAAGACATCCATTTGAATCCATTTTAAACATGGAGGCGCACAGACAGAAGGGTACTGTCCTGGAATTTGTTCTTTTGCTGCATGTCAAATGTTATGCCAAGAGAGTGAAGGACAAGAGACAAATGGAGTAGACAAGACATGACTCCAACTTCACAGATAAGCATGATCTTCAAATACTTGAGATTGCAAAGCTGCATGTAAGAAAAAGATTACCTGTGTTGTTTTTTTTTTTTTTTTAATCTCGAATCAATTTAAAAATTTCCCCAAATCCTTTTCTTTTTTTCCTGTAGAGTATAGTTCTATGGTGACGAAAAGGAGGTTCAAAAACCTGAAAGACACAACGCATCAAGGAGGAGCCCCCCAGAGAATCAGAATTACGATAGAACAAGACCTTTGCAAGATTCTTTGAGGGTTGGAGTTCAGGAACTTGATCTCTCCATTAGGATTCAAGAACATCTATCGTTTACTGTCCGGTTTCCAGTTTTCTTTTGCTTGCCGAAGTATGTATTTTTGTGATATCATTATGACCAAGAATTTCACTCGTCAGCTTTTTAACAGCCCAAATATTGAGAGTTTAGTCTTAAACCAATGCCCAATTGATGACTTTTCTCCAGTTTCTCGTACACTTCAAGATTATGGAAATTTCACTCTCTTGAATAATGCAAATGTTGGCTTCGTGAATGGAAAATGATCGTTCGATAAAAATAAAAATCATAACAAGAGAAGATGATTTACTCTCTAATATTATAATTTCCCAATAATTTTTGTCTTTATTTTTTTTTTTACTAAAAAATAATATGTTAATTTTAAAAAAGGGTATTTAAGTACTTTACATATATTAAAATAAAAAAATTGATTTTTAATTAAAAGAATGGCATTGTCGTCGTCTTTGTTTTACTTAATATTTAATATATTCGGGTTAAGAAGCGCTTGCTTTTTCCCTCGACATCAAAATCTGCCGCTAAATTGTCAAACCGTCAACTACAAGCAAGTATTCCAGTCCGTCAAAATCCGATTACTTCTCCGTCGCTGGGATGCCTACCTCCGTTAATGTTACCAAAGATCATCACCTCCCTAATCTTGACCGCCGGGAGAAGATCGGACGTTTGCTGACGAATTTGACGAAATTCGCCGTCGATTCTGCCGTCAACGTTTCTTCCAAAGGCGTCAATGGTTAGTTTTGTTTCTCTGGTCATATTTTCGGGCTGATTTGAATTAATTTCAATAAATTTTGTTTTTTTTTTTATTTTTGTATTCCAAATTTGTTCTATGAAGTTCTTTTTTTTTTTTTTGTGGGTCGATAATAATGGAATCTTGTGCTATTTTTTAATTGAAAATCTTGGTTAGAAAATTTATGTCAAGACTCGAAATGTTGGTTGTGATGAATTTATATAGACTCGTATGATCAACAGCTCAGATTTTCTGTAATTCTACAATAATTGTATGAGACGTGATTGTGACTGATATGAGCTGCAATTCTCTGAAAATAAGCCCTGTAATCTTGTAAGCAGTTAGGCTTTTAGGAATTTGTAAGCATGAAAGAAATTAATCAAATGATATCTCCAGAAATTTGTAAAATATGGTCACTTACTTGAATATGAGCAATATTTAAGGGGTGGTTTAACAGCTTTTGTCAGGAAAATTTCGCACACTTAGTAGCTTGATAGTTCTGTTGCTTTATATGGTTCTTTTGTAGCAAATAAACATAAAATTACAGTTTAGTGATTATGTTTAATAGTATAAATATACAAATTTGATAACTATATGATCATATCCTTGGGATTGGATTTTGGAGATTGCAATGTTTGACACATTATGGCCATTTACGGATTATAGCAGCCTGTAACTTGAGTCATGTTGCTTTATTTTTTTTCATCTGTTTGAGGTTGTGCAGGCTTCTGTATTTGCGCATTTGGGCAGGTGCCTGCACTTCCACATTCACAATGTTAAACAAATGAAGTGGCACTATGTGTTTGTTTCTCTAAACACTGTACAGAATGACATCATTTTCACAAGCAAATTACTTTTGTGATATCATATTGTAGTTCGACAAGGTTTCCATTCATATTAGAGGAAAGGCCTGGTGAACATAGGCAAACAAGGATTTACTGAGTCACAGTGGAGATCATAGGAGTCTGGCAACTTAAGGATACAAATGTTTTCATTTTGGATGTCCGTAGTAGGATAACTTGACCGATGTATGCAATAAGTGAAGCATTATTTCTGTTTCTGCATTTTTTAAATTTGTTTTTGCCCATGTTTGAGTTTGCAGGTGGAAAGACAGTGTACAAGATCGTGCAGGAAGGATTAAAGAATCAACCACATTCACTATCTGTAGATGCCGAAAAGAAACAGAGAGATATTGA
Source organism: Swietenia macrophylla (assembly GCA_032401905.1). Lineage (NCBI taxonomy): Eukaryota > Viridiplantae > Streptophyta > Magnoliopsida > Sapindales > Meliaceae > Swietenia > Swietenia macrophylla. Next base: position 1,612,328 of record CP135566.1, on the reverse strand, counting down.
AGCAGCAGAAGAGAAGCAAACAAGGATGGCAGAAATGCAGGAAGTTATGAACAATCTAAAGCAACAAAACAAGACATCAGTGAAACTTGCGGAAGCATCAAAGCCCCGAAAGAAAATACCAAAGGAAAACATCAGGGGATCAGATGTTCTGAAAACCAACGAGAAAAGAATTTTTATTCGTTCCAGGCTGTAGAATGGGTCTGAAAAGAAGAATCAATCGTTACATTACCAGATAAATAAGATTTGTAATCGAAATTGTCCTTGTAACAATCTCATGCGACATTTATCCATGGTTATATATGAAGCCTTACCTGTATCTTGATGTTTGCATCTGTTCTCTCACTCTTTCTCTGATTTTTCACCTTTCGTATACCAGTTTGTGCTATGAACAAGAACTAAAAGTCCCAGTGAATTAAGATTTGCTCTAGGCTTATAGCCAACCTAATTCTGGAAAGAATGCTAAAAGAACTTGGGGAGGAACTGTTGAATATGATTTCCCTTGGGTTGTGTTTGTTAAGAAGACCTTAAAATTGAGTGCTTTTTAGTAAAAATGCTCTACATCGTGGTATAGTTGACTGCTTATGGGAACTTTCCCCGAGCGTCCAGCTCGTCATAGTTTATACCGTCCGCCCAGGACTCCTTGTAATAACAGCAACAATTGAGGGTAATTTGGACAATTAAAGAGATTCCTTCTATTTCCATTTCATTTTCTCTAACCTAGTTTCTTTCAACTTCCTGACGCACTAACACTCTTCTAGTGTCTCGCTCTCTCCCACGACAGAACTATGTCGGCTTGGACTGCAACGGCTCGCCAAGCTGCTAACTTGGCTAGGCTCACATCCTCCAAACCCATTTCATCTTCGTCGTCTCAAGCCGCTTCCCTTATCCAGCGGCGCGGTCTTGCCGGCGGCGGTGGTAGTTATCATACATTTTTTTAAAACAAAAATTTTGGGAATCAGTGCTATAGTCAGCTTCGTATCAAATGCTTTCGGTTTATGTAATAAATAAAATTTCTAATTCTCTTTTTAGTTGCATATTAGTTACTGAATCCATGATTGTATGTTGGCCTTTTGTTACAGTAGTTTTGATTAGCGGCTGAATATTTACTTTGCTTGCTTGCTTTTTCAAATGCAGGAAAATGAAAATACAAAGTAAAGTGCATTAAAATAGTTCTATTTTTCTTACTGGAAAGACAAATTTTTATCTGTTTTTCTGTAAAAAGAAAATTTAATCGTTCGGTGCTTAGAAAGCAAAAGTCTTTGCTTTTCAAAAGAAAATTTTTGCGTTTTGAAATCCAGTGGCAGTATTTACTAGCTTTTAATCTTAAATGATACAGAGGAAGATTATTCATTTGGGGTGTGTGGGTGTGTGTGTGTGTGTAATTGCAGAAAATGAACATTTTCTCTGGTAAAAAGTTGTTTACTTTGTATTGCACTTTGAATTGCAGATCATCATGGACCTCCGAGGGTGAATTTTTGGGAGGACCCTTTGAGTCCATCTAAATGGAAAGAAGAACATGTGAGTGGTTATTTTATTTTATTTTTTCACAAGGCTGGGTCTTACGTACTCCATGATCTGATTGCCGTTTTTCATTGTTTACATCATGAAAACCGTTTCATGTTATCTTTTGAAATATAATTATGTGGTCTGGACTATCACTGTGCTAAGCGTGGCTTACTGTAGCTTATGTAAGTTGGGAGAAATTTATTATGACCTGATATGGTGTCAATCTATCTTGAGTTCATCTTCATGGTTTAAAATTTAAAGAAGATGCGTTTAATGGTGCTTGAATATGCTGTTTACAATGTAAACTAATCTATTTGTACTTGTTTAGTCTATGTCGGCCAGCTTATGTCATTCTTGGTCTCATTTTATTATTATGGTCTATTTACTGTTATAATATTTTGGCATGTTACTCGAAACAGATGAAAGAAATGCCTAGGCTTTCCCTTTTTATGATATGGCATAATTAATAATAGATTGATTATGTAAATTGCTAAAGAATTGTGATTTGATAAAATTTTTTGTCTTTGCAGTTTGTGATTGTCTCTTTAACTGGATGGGGTTTGCTCTTTTATGGAGGTTATAAGTTGTTAGCTGGAGGGAAGAAGGACAAGAAAGAAGAGGTACTTTTTAACACTTTTCAATAGTTTTTGTTATAGGGGGTTGTTGAGGGATGTCAACTCCATATAGCTTCCCAATTTCACGATACTCATCAAATTTGTGTATTTGAGTAATGCGCTACCAGTATTTAGTGCGAGAGTTGTGCATGATGTGGCATGGACCATTAGAATAGTTTTGACATGTTTGAACTTCAGCATTTTTCCCTCATGTTTGATAATTGTTATTCTAGCATCAGTACTAAAGATTGCAATGGACACCAGTGTTGTTAGAGCTGGCAAGAAGAGTATATCAGCACAAACTCATTGATAGCTTATAGCATTCTCTGTGCATAACTTCCCTTTGTCCAGATTTTGTATTAAAGCCTTAGGGTGAACTATAATAAATATATTTTTTTATTCTGTAAACAATTCTATTGCTTGTCAAACATCATAAGAGCATTTTTATTATTTGGTCACTTACATCGATAGTATATATCAATGATGTGAACAGTTGCTGGCCTATTTAATAATTATGGGATCTATTCTGGCATTGTGAATATGGCTGACTGTATCTTTTTCTTGGTTTAATAATGCATTTTGCAGTGCAAGAAAATACTTTACAATCTGACTTTTCTTTTAATTCATGGCAGAAGGTTGGAGAGGCATCACACTAGGCTTCTGGAATCCCCTTAACGTATCCTGAAGGATTCTGCAGAATATTCTGCAGAATGAGGATGTATTGAACCGTGAGTCCTAATTTTGGCAGTTTTCAGTTGTAAATGACTAAGAATTGATGGATGATGATGGTTATCAGCATCTCTTTTTTACTTCTTTCTCGTGGTCTTTTTGACATTTAAGTTTACTATGTACACTATTACGGATCTTAATAATGAATGGAACAATAAATTTTCAGTAGTTACTCATTCAAACCTTTCATTGTGGAAGAAATTGAACCTTGCTGGCCATTTGATGCACAGGCAAATTAAACCTCGAAGCAAAACAATTTTCGGAAAAACAACATAGGTAAAATTACTTCCATCAAATTTAAACTTGAAAGTGTCTGCTGAAGGCAATGATCTTCACAACGCATGAATCATCGTCTGCATTGCTTGTCCTTCACTATTGCAGAAACAATGAAAAATCCCACGTGGAAGATAATTGATTGAGCAAAATTCTTCTGACAAATGGTTTGTCGATGCGTTTTATACATTTAACACCCTCATTACAGGTAAAATTGTCTTATGAGTTTCTCCCTACAAATTCAGTAATTACACGAGGGCTTAAGAGAGACTGCAATAGACACTGAACACATGATATACAAAGGCTTGCCAAGAAAATATCATTTGTCAAAATTTAGAATGCTTTTGCAACGTCATTTCACCCCTTCTTCTTCTTCTTCTTCTTCTTCCTAACAAGTCGTTCGGTGGTGTATTTCTAGCCCAGTATGACTAATTGTGCATCTATGGCATCAGCCAGCATCTTTGTTTTTTTTTCTTTCCTGATCCTTGAAATTTAACTGAAATCTCAAAATTACCCTTTAAAGACCAATACTCTTACCTCAAAAACAAGCTATCATTGAAGTTCAAGAATCATTACGAATTATCAGAGGAATTGTAGTCATAAGGCCTTAGTCTGCGTCCTTTATGTCTGCCTCTACATCAACAACTGCTGCAGAAGAATCCTTTCCTGCAAATCACAAAGCATAGAAGATAAAAAGAAGCCGGAAACAACTTCCCAATGATATCATCTGATTTAGCACACAAGGGCAATGATCAATTCGCCCAGATTACAACAATGACCATCAAATGCAGTAAGTTAATATAAATTATACGAATTTCTAAAGCAGATCATGAAGGGAGGAAGCAGGCATTGCAGAAAAAACCTTTCTCGGAACCAGGAAAAAAATCGCTGAATGCTTCTCCAATTGTTGTAGATTCACTGGAGAACGTTACAGATTCCCGAACAAACTTGTCATCCACAACTGAAACTCAAGAAAGAAAAAATCATAAACATTTGTGAACAGCCAATCACAAGCTTCAAGTGAATTTTACAATAAAAATATTCCCACCTATCCATCCGAAAGCCTTGTTGAAATTTAAAACAGTTTAATAACCATGAGATAGACACCAATACAAATGCAGAAGAGACCTTAAGTATTTATAAGCAATCGGCCACTGTAAAGAAGTGGACAGAAGTATTCAAGGATTCTATAATTTATTATAAATTAAAAATAAAACCAAGACATGGCTTTCATCTGAGAATGGTTGACTGCAGTATGGGCACAGCTGCAATTCATCATTCAGAGTAGATCTGCAACACCATCACAAAACTTGTTCATAGGTTGCATGGAAAAAAATGGGTTTTCTTACTTGAATATCTGAAAATCGTTCCCACAGTTTGGGCACTGCACATATACCATAAAGCTAAAAAAATGAAACCATAAAAGAGGGGCAAATAATCATGAATCAATAAACTAGCTCAAAGCACTCTTCACGCTGTAAAAGCATCAACAGGAAATTGTTTCCAAAGAAGAAAAATGAGAAAAGATGACATACAAAGTTTGAAGGATGATACAAGTTACATAAGAAATTCAACAGAAGGAAAAAACAGTTGACATTAATGAGAATGAACCAAGAGTCTAGCTTAACAATCTGAATAGCATGCAAATCCACATCCACCGACAATGGTGCAAGTTAGTACAACCTACAGCAGCGTTATCTATAATTCAAGGATTGTTATCATTTCTGCAGGTTGACAAATTTATTTTTGAACTCAAAGGAACTGTCAGAAAAAATTTCAAATATAGATGGCAACCTTTGATAAGTGAAAAGAATTTAAATTGTTGATCTACTACAGCTTTTCTGAACATATTCAGTGTTCAAATGTCTTGTGTGTTCAAATATAAAGACCATGCTTTCTTCTGACGCAAATTCTTATGTGGAAGAAACATGGTTCATAGTAGACCACTCAGTTCAAGCAAGTCTCTCATCCGGGATAAACAACATTCTTGGGATCATAGACCCCTGGAAATGATCTATTTAGTTACACGTGTAAATAATGTGGCAAAAATTCACAACAATCACCAAGCTAGCACTGCACAGTGGCGAAGAAGAAGAAGATTTTAACAATTAATTGTAGCACTTTTTTTCTTTTTTTTAATCCAGATAAGAACAGTAACTTCCCTAGAATCTGATAACCAGTAAATCTTGCAAGTGCCTTTTAAATTGCATCTATATGAATAAGTTAATCACCTAATTATCATGCAGATAGGTAAAACCTACAATTTTAGTGTTGACCTATTCCCTCAAATCAACATAAAAGTGCATAAGTGAAAATTGAAGCATTGAAGTAAGGATATCAAGCCATGATATTTCTAAACGAAAAAAAAATGTTTATAAAGATCCATAAAGTCAGGGGAAGCAAGAAAGGAATGAGGTACCAAAAGTAAAAGAAGACCCACAGTGCCCTGAACCATGTCTCGACCAGCCCACCAGAGAAAAGCTCCCAAACCCGCGATAGGAATAATCACTGCAAGGAGCTGGAGGAGAAAAAGCACCATTTCATTAAATCAAACTACATGTATTTTTGTCATTGTCAACAACATAATACCAGATAGGCAACGACTAAATGATACTATATGATAAAGGCCAGAGATAATTCGAATTCATTATAACAGTACAACATATATTTGGAAACAAGTCAAATTATGATCGATTAAACGTATAATCATACAAGCAAGAAACCTAAAATTACCCTGGTTCAACTTACCAATCTATCACTGGAGCTAAAAGGTGTTCTCAGTAAAAAGATAAAAGTTGTATTAAGAAGCTAAAGAAACAAAGCTTAAACTTAGGTGATTCAACATAATACCAGCATAGTTGGATGGGTTTTCCAAATCCAAGCATGTGATATCCCACCAAAACTGAACCAGTTAGTTGCTTAAACATAGGCATATGTCCATAAACACAACACGTCTAAGTCCTAAGATGCACACATGTACAAGTAGATACACAAAAACATAGAGATACACAAGTAAGAAAGAAAGAGAAGGGAATACCCAAATGAAGAAACTAGCATCCAAAACCGTACCAAGCTGGCCAGTCATTGAAACATAAGTTAACAAAATAGCCAAAGCAAGATTACCCAGAATCCTTGCATTGTTACTGTTATCTCCCCCACCACCCCCGCCGCCATGAAATCCAAAACCCTGATTAAACCTCACCAAAACCACTCCTTTCTTCTTACTTTTCAAGCCTTCCTCTTTCATCAATATCCCATCTTGGCCTCTCTCATAAAAGCACCACCGTCTCTCCTCCCCCAAAGCTCTCAACTTGCAGCTGTTTTGATGAAAAGAACCAAACTTGGGACGCGACAGACAACAGTAAGTAATGGGATATCTGCAAAAATGACTCTGTAAAGTGTTCAAGGCTCAGAGGTTTATGGAGAATTGTAGAACTGTTGTCATGGCAAAGGCGACAACTTCAAAATATACGAGACTGTAAATAACTGAATTTGGTTTTGAACTGTTTATTTAGTTAGCATTTCATGGTTTAACGATAACTCCCAAATAGATTCCTCAGAGACCATTTTTAATTCTCTAACTGTCTCTCGTCTCTCCTTACCGGATATCAGTCTCCACTGAAACCTGTGGGAATGTGCCACGTGTATTTGGAGTGCGTTTGGCTACTTGCTTCTAGCACTTTGATAACGACGAGTTGACCAATTTTATTTGTCCAATGAGGCAACAACTATGAAGTAAATTACATCTATTCGATAATTTCATCCTAAGCATTAATTTTCAAATATAGAATCATAAGGACTGTAGAGGAACATAATGTTATCAAAGAATTAATGAAAATGTGTTGTAAGTTTGAATACTAAATTTTGTTGGTCAAGTCTCTTGAGCATTTCAAACCTTTTTTCTTCATCTAAACATTCATCTGGTTTTTCTATAAGCTTGGTACAATTCGCATTTAACCTCATCAGTTGACTTCTCCGGCAAACAGGGAAATGGGTGAAGACCTATCTACGAGGCAAGATTTTTAAGAGATCTAAAGGCAGTAAAATTAAAGCATCAGAGATTGATCAGCGTAGTACATAACTAAAAAGGAGAAAAAAGATTCCTGTAATCCAATATTGAGCTCCTTCAATTGATGCAAAAGTACAATACGATGCGGAACATGCATTGAGTTCACTAGATTAATGGAGTTCTAGAATTGGCAGTTTCTCGCGAAAATGCTTATTCATGATAACCATCAATATAGCAAGAATAATTTCTTGTCTCTGTGGTCTGTCGGCTAGCATTATATTCACTCTTTCTTCTTATTTGATCCCGCACATGATGGGGTATATCCTTCTCTGTATGGTTTAGCACTGTACGCATATTTTTGGAAAATAGAAAAGAAAACCATCTCCACACACACCAAAGCGTTTTGAAGGGCTTCCTCAATATGCTCCACATCCAGCCAGAAATGATGAGATTTGATTATGCCCAATGCTACAAGTATATCAAGCACAATACCCTGTAAAACAATCAAAGAATCTGTTATTTCAACCATTTTCATTTTCAGTGGTAGCTGTATTAGATTGGTGGACAGAAACACGGGCTCCCAATTGGTTAAAATCATGTCAACTCGATCATAAAGGTTAGGAATTATTGTACTTAGGTTATGACTGAGTAGTTGACTATTTTTTTTTTTTTTTTTTTTTCAATCTTCTTTACCCCAAGGAAGATTTAAAACCCACGAGCTGACTATAGCACTCACCCCACTGTAGGGGCAGAGTGCAGTTTTTGAAAAAAAAAAAGCCTTCCACAATGAAGGTTGATTCATCTTACTCAAAACTATAATGATCTTAAACTATTACCAATGGGAAACCGTACGAGTATGAGAAATTAATTACCTGCCAAAAGCAGAAAAAGACAATTCCTTTGATGCACAAAAACTTGGCAAGAGGCTTGTGTGGTTCCAACTCTTTAGCAAACACATGGTAGAAAACCACAAGAGAATACAAAGCCAGTGACACGGAAATGTTAAGAATGACTGTGAATGTCCAGCTAATCCAACTGGAATACAACCCAAGAAGTTGAAGAGTGATCATCAAGATGGAGCAGACAGGACGGATGAAAACAAACTGCCATGTCCAGTACTTGAGAAGCTTCAATGTATGATGGTTCAAATGAGCTGTGCGAGGCTGCAGTTGATAGGAACAATAAGTTAATACTGGAACATAGACCATAATTTATGCAATATGCAAAATATTGATAGGATCTAGCTTGTCTGCAAGATGCAAGCAAAAAATAGTTGAAGAGATACATCTCCCACAATCTGCCATTATCCAAAAAAACGAAAAAAAAAACATTGGGCTCCATATGGGCAGTTGGTCTAAGAAATCAAGCCAGATATGTTAGCCAATGATTTGAATGATCCTAACTACCAAATCAACAACCATTTCCCAGCACTTTTAGCCCCCTCATAATAAAAGGAAATGCTAGAAATGAGCAAAATTTAGCATAAGAATCTAGATGTCAACTTCATTGAATCATCAAGTAAGCCAATGGCATTAAAGAGAGAAGCCATTTTGAAGAATGTTAAAGACATACAATGCCTTCCCTAAGGAACACTTCGATAAACCCAATCATCTCAGAAAAAAGACAAAAATGAAAAATGGTACAACCCATGTTTCAACTTTCAAAAATGTCCAACACAAATTTCCAGTACTATTAGAGTAAAAAAGAACCATATTCAGAAATATAAAAAAAAAAATTGAAAGTTCATTTTTAACAACCCTCCATAATGCAAGGAGGGAAATCCAATATGATGATAGAATTCTATAGCTTAAATTTGTATGTCCTCTTTTTGTAACATTTTCAGAGAAAGACCAAGATTTGACAAGGACATTCCCTCACCTGAAAAAAAGTCATTGGAAATGAATGGTGAATCTCCCTTCCTTTGATCTCATCCGGCACTATGTTTTTGCTTATCGATATATTCAGGTAGCTGTACAACAAAGCCAAGAACTTGGCTATCACCTGCATGTGAAAAATGAGAAATTAGCAGCAATCTATTGAATTCCTGGTGAAACTTCTTCCAACAAAAACATGATTTACTAATTACTGAATAACTTAAAGCAATATAAAAAATAAAAATAAAAATTTACTAACCAAGGCCTCATAACATTCCTTAACTGACTCCAAGAACATAAAAAAAGCTTTGCTTCCCTGAACATCTATCAAACCAACAAATGAGTCAATGGCATATATAGGTGCCATAAGAATGATAATTATTATGGCTTTTTGCTCCTTTGGATTCCTCCAGCTAAACATATGTTCTGTGAGAAGCTGTGTTGAAAAATGCATAGTAAACATCACACAGACAGTGGATGCCATCAAGGTGAGTTGTCCAGGATGCATTGTAGCTGTAACTCTTGTTGAACACGCAGATACTTCAGAATTATGTCCTGCAGAAGGGCGTAACTTTTTTCAGGTTCTAAGAGTAATGTAAAACAAAGTTTTCCTACCAACAGTTTCAGGTCCTAAAATGATGACCAAATCAATTTCCAAGTTCTCTGCCTATATAATTTAGAATCTAAATTCAATCATAACTGCTTTGCTCTACCAATTCCCAAAATCAACATATGTAAAGCGAGTTTGTAAACGCTCATTCTTTTGTCTCCACTACTGGTTTAACTTAATATCTTCATGAACTAAATGTTATAACTTCTCAATAAAACTCACATTGCACATTTTCTTTTATTTGATGGCAAGCTATCTTAAATTTGAAATCCTTTTAGTAGTATAAAATAGACACGGCTGTGAAAACTCAAAATGTTCACATATGATTTTCTTAAAATCTAAATAGATATATTTTGCTGCAATGTCTCAGTTGCAAAGGTCAAATACTAATTTCACATACGTTACTGCCAGCCTTGCTAAGAAGGAATTCATAGACTTTAGCACAGAAACTTTCTGATTTCATCACAAATCAAACCTATAAAAATATCCATAAGTCCCTGAACACTCTCAATCTAATAAAAGTGAAAACAACATCATAGTTTCAAGTTGCTAGTCTCCTAATAAATCAGCTGCCAAATTGAACTTTAAATAACGCTATTCCCAAAAATCCCAGGACAGATATTACATCATATTTGGTAATTGGATCATAAATCAAGTCAGAATTCCACACAAACATTCAACATTCACGAACTAATTCACTATCAATTATTAGAAAGATAAGGCAAACAAAGAAACTTGCAAACTTGAGCAGATTTTGCTACGAATTCAGATCTTAGATTTAGAAAGGACTGCTTAGATTATCTTTAAAAATCTGCGAAAAGGATCAATGTGTTGAGAAGATGCAGAAAATGGTTAAAGAAACCTAAAAAAGAGAGTAGCGGACAATTTTTCTTTCCGTTTAAGAGAACAAGACATCTCTCTTGATCATTGCCAGCAGAGTAGTACTTAACCAACAGGAATAAAGAAAAGAGATTGAAGTGAAGATTAGTGGTAACTTACACAGTTCAATGTTGCTTCGGTGCGGATAACAGTTTTGACTGTTAACTGTAAGAAATGCTATGATCCGAGTCTTGAAAACGATTAATCAACCATTCGGAGGCTGAAATTACATTTATGGAATGTCAAGGAATGTTAGGCAGTGGACGGGCGTATGATAAGAAAAAAGAAACCTCTGCTTCTGTTTGTCGTTGATTGGCTACTGTGGATTTCCATAATAAATAAATCAGAAGGATGTCATTTTATTATTGGTTATAAAAATTAAAAAACAAAACTCTCACAACAAGCGGGGATAGCTCAGTTGGGAGAGCGTCAGACTGAAGATCTGAAGGTCACGTGTTCGATCCACGTTCACCGCAAAATATTTTGTACTTTTCTTCTTCCGGAAAACGACGTCGTAAATAATTCCTTCTTCAAATAGCCGCCCCATTGCAGAGCGAGACTCCCCTTCCGGAGTCACGTAATTCCAAGACCAGTGGGCATGCGAATTCCTCTTGACTAGACAGAATTGATTCCCCCATATATTTAGGCATGTGAAGAATGATCTTCTCCAACACTGATCTTTCCACGAAGAGTCTCTGCTGCTCAACTTTGTTCTTGTCTTGGCGAAATCCGTACATTTTAATCCATTTTAAACTTGGTAGCAGACAAAGATCAACGACAATTGTCCAACTGTTCTGGTTCTTTCAATACAATAATCTGATATCTTAGGTAAGAATATATATGACAAGGGATTGCAGAAGAGAAGAGAAACTGAGAAGACGAGTCAATATTCTAACATGAACATACTTTAATAAGTGTCACTAGCTTGAGATCACAAAAAGTTGGTAAATGCTGCAACAATTTTCTGCCATAATTCAAAATCTGCACGAAAAAGTAGGCAGCTGAGCAGTGTATTAAGTAGTGCATGTTGAGATCCTTAGCATTAGAAAGCTTTCTAATAAAAGTACCAACTTCCTCACAATCTAAGAAGCCCTCCTAATATGAAAGTCAAGATAATCCACTGAATCCAAATTGGACAAAATCCTTAATCATCAAGCATAAGTGAACTTGGAGAAGATTGCTCAAACCAACAATCTTTGAAGAATAGTTCTGTAAGTGTTGGGCAGTTGAGCAGCTGATGACTAAAGTTATTGGGGAAAGTGAACTCCAGCATTTACTGCAATACTAATCCATTCATTAATGCGAGAATGGTGAGACAAATCTGTGTTTTCGCGTTTAATCAGTGGAAATATGGTTACAATTTTCTTGTCATGTTATTTGATAAAATTATTCATTGAAGTCCAGATAAGGAGTAGAAATCCAAAACTTTCGCCACCCCTTCGACAGAATGCTAGTTTCTACGACATTTTTTAATAATAGGATCCGGAGGATGCGATAGCGAATTGATTAATGAAAAGAGCTTATTCTATCTGATTTCTGGAATCATTCAGTTGTGGCTTCTTCTGCTTCTCATGGTTTCCACCATGTTCATGTTGTTGCCCTCCATTCTAAGAAATTAAACAGCAGATGATCGAAGGAAAAAATTAAACAGATAAAAAAAAAAGTAAAAACACTATTGCACGATGAGCTAGTTTCTAACGGAAATTAATTTAATTAAAATGCCAGGTGACAGAAGAACAAAGGCTATTATACGTAGGACTGAAGCTGGCTCTTTCGGAATGGCAGCTACTACTGTTGCACCTGAAGGGAGGCTTCACGTAAAGATTAGGGTTTTTCACGTTTACTTAGAACTTTATTGGACTCTTCAATGTTCTTACAAAAGTGACATCAAATTTTTGTCCAAAAGTAAATTAAATTATCGGAATAATGTTTGTTATTTAGCTGCACTTAAGCGTGTTTAAATTTTATATGATGATTTCCTTAGATGTGAGTCTATATATATCCTCCCTCAGAAGGACTCCTCACTTGAGAAGTTCCCACTAGACCTTTTGAGAACGATAAAGGAAGAACATGAAGCTGTTATCTTAATTTCGATTCCCTCATTTTGAATTTAAACTGCTATGAATAATCACCCGTCAATTCACTGCACAATTATTATACATTTACTTGTCATATTTGTCGAATCGGTATAGATCACACTGCATACGGATGAAATTGATGTTTGAAGTCTTTGAAACTTTCTGTTTGTATGAACATAGTCTGTAGCCATAATACCGCAACGATGAAAAGTTATAAGACCAAAAAATAATCAGATTATTATGTGCAAAATAATAGTTCCAAATTCAGTGGATCCGTAATCTTATCATGTGTAAAAAGATACATTGTGATCCGTGACTTCGCCACTGGCGTTATTTAACTCCAAAATTGAGAGCTTGACATATTTAGGCACATCAACAATGATCTTCTCCGAGACTTCATGTCCTACGAAGAGTCTCAAGAGTTCAATCTGTTTGGTTGCTCTCAAAAATCTATGCCTTCTAGTACGTTTTAAACTTGGTGGAAAACAGAGAGAATCTGGTTCTAGCTTCAGTTCACAGCTGCCTTGAAGAGAAAGGTAGAAATGGAGTAGACAAGCTTCTTCTTTAAGACGAGCATTGTTACCACCAAAAAGCACCAAGTCCAAATTCTTGAAATGAAAACAAAAATAGTCAGGAAACCGAAAATAATGATAACACTTATGAAAACGCGAACTCACTGCCACCAACGAATTGCAAGTAAATAAACAGAAGGGTAAACGAGTGATCTTAATATCTTAAAGAATGAGCAGTTCAAGCTCCTGGACTCCAGCACTTACTGCAGTACTAGTCCATTCATTAATATGATCAGAAACATCAGAAGCAACTCTAGAGTTTGATGTAAGTCGAAATTTGATTATTTTTGATTTGTCATGGCATTTAAACAAATGATTCACGAAATTCGTAAATTTTTCCTCACCATTAGTAGCAGATTCTTCTTCCAGTCCTATTAAGATAGGGAAAAGAAATCCATAACTTTTTCTAATGCTCTGAGAGAATGCTTGTTTTCACAACATCTTCTGCTGGGAACAAGGAGAGGATGTGATAAAGAACTAATTCATGCAAACAGCTTATTCTATGTGAATTCTCATTCAACATCTTCTGGGTTTTCAGCATGTTCTTGGGGTTGGCCCCCATTAATTAATTTGTTTTCTCTTCTGTTTGGATTAATGAGACATTATTCATTATAATTCTTTAGATTACGTTGATTGATTGTCATGTTAACTCGTCATATGTAATTACTTTCTTCTATTTGAAATTTAACTCAACCCGTTACTCTTATAAACTCCTTAATGGTATGTAAATACATACAGTTGCTTAAATAAACCAAATGCAATTAAATAATTATTGTTTAACAATCATATTTCATTTTAATGGCCGAGTAAATGTTGCCATGTTCGAAGAGAAGAGACAATGCTAGCATAAATGTTGTTCTCTATATGCAAACCATTATCTACTACCACTTGAAATATAGGCTTTCCCGTCTCCGCTCATTTTCTCTTCCTCTTTCTCCTCCATTACCAATAATAAACTCGTATGAGAATCAACAAGTCAAGAATAAATGCATAATATTTTTTTAAAGTGGGTAAAAATTGGAGAATCTATCAAACTCATAGAATTAAACCGAATCAATCGATGCAATTTGGTTTTAATGACTTCAACTTGGTTATCAATTTTATAAATCAAAAACTAAAAATTTTAGTTCGGTTTAAATTTTTAAAATTAAAAATTGAAATAAATAGATAAATTTGTAATATTTTACTTTAGTACATATGTATTTATATTTATAAATGAGTATATAATATTACAATATTTTTGTATTCACAATTATTTTATTTATTCAAGTAAAAATTTATTTTTTATATAAATTAAAATTTAAAAAATAAATCAAATAAATGGAATTAAAAATCTAACTACTATCGGTTTGTTTATTTTTAAAAAATTGAACCAAACCAGACCAAATTTTGCCTATAGTTTTTTTTTCAAGGAGATAAATTCAATTTCATTTGCATAATCATTATGACTATATTAAATTATTGTTTAGTCTATTTGTATGAAATGTATTCTAAACTACAAAAAAATATCAACTACAAACTCAGCCACATCTTAACACCAAATGAGAATCTATAACAATGACTTTTTTTTTTTGTTATGGCATGGTTATTTGTAACTGCTAATTTCAACAAATGTAATTACACCACGTATTACATACAATTCAAAATTTGGTACACTCGTGTAATGCTTATCTTTGATTCATTTACTTTCTTGCATATTTAGATTTTATGCTAAGGATTGAGTAATTACTACCGTATCCTAGCCAGTTCAGAGAAAATTGTTTTTATCTATATTAAGATTCATTCGTTAGGTAAGAATTTAATATTTTTTCTATATATAAAATTTCCATTTCTTCTCTGTTCACACACAAAGGGTGTATAGATCTTAATCTCTGACTTAGATATGAGAAAGTGAAAAATTTTAGACACACTCTAATTTGTTAATATAAAAATAGTTGAGTAACAAAAGAGTCTCTACAACTCGCCATTTTTTGTTGATAATCGTTAGAGGTAAATTTTCATTCTCTCATATTTTGTTTAGAATAATATGTAAATTTTTATTTTCATGATGAAAAAGTGAATTAAATTTCTCGAGCCAAAGTTTAAATCACTTGTAATTTGCTTTTATATCCTCTATGTAAAATATTGTAGATGAAGTTTGAATTCGAATTTTTTCTCAATATGTAGTATATTAAAGATGTAGACTAGAGGAAATGCCTATTAATTCAAGTACAATACATATTTGTCAACTGAATGACTCGATGAATAATGACTCAAGTTCATCGTCTTAAAATTGTATGCCACCATGTTCTAAGATTTCATATCTTATTGCCTAAATTCTTACTAGACATTCATTAATTCGTGAATTCCAATTTTAAGATATTTTTTCTTCCTTTGAATTCTTATTATATCATCTTTCTTAATTTTGCTATTTATTGGCAAGCAATAATATCTGTAATTTCAGGCCACTGAAGATCCTATTGAGGTATATTCTTGCCCTTGTAATTTCCTCTTAAATACATCAAATCATATAGTACTTTTAAGGGATAACTTGTTTGTTAATCTCCTTTTATCGACCCATGTTTTATACTTAAATAAATATATATATCCCGATATGGTTTGCGTCAATAGACCTTGATTGGCCTAAATTTACGACAGGAAAACCACTTTTCCAACTGCCAGTGTCGGTTTTCATTCACATTTCTAAATATAAACAGTCCCAAGATGTTTGTCATTATTTGCTCAATCTTTACCAGCTCCTGGTCGCTTTACTTTAACTTTAGATAGAAGCACAGTTTCGTTTCTCTTTAGAATTCTAAACTAAGAGATATAATTATAGTATGTATTGTGTCTACAATAGGATTGAAATTGTTGGTCAGAATGCTGTTAGCTATTGCATTTATAATTTTGAGTTCTGCTTTATCTCTCTCTATATACATGGCCTTCAACATTGTTTCTTTTGATATTTGTAATGCTGCCTACTGGATTTTCCTATACATCTACTGTTTATATCCCAGTGTTGTACACGATTTATCACGGAAGCAAATAATTGAATCGTGTGGGAAATACACTTTATGACATAATGGAAACATTATAAGAAAGAAGACACGAGGAATAGTAAAAAGTGAAGTAAATATATTTGTAAACAGTGGCTCTCATGGATAAATTCTTTCTATGAGGAGTTACCTGAACCCAGATTGCCTGATATCTTACAACTTCGAAGTTCAAAGTTTAGAGGTTTCACTCTTATCAAGTTAAGCCAAGACATTTGTCTGTCTTCTTTTGGACACATCTCCCTTTTCCTCCACGTTTTAGCTGCCAGTGCATGCTTGTTGACATGTTTTTGAGGAGAGTCCTTCGGTTTCTTTGTTGTATACCCACTCAAGAATTTGTTTGCAATTACTCTTAAAGATATATGAAACTTTGTTCTTGAGGATCGCCAGTTGTTTTCTTTTTGTTATAATTACAGATGCCGATTAAATTTTAAAGTTTTGGCTGATCGATTTGCTTCTCTCAAATTCATAGCCAAAAAAAAAAATACCCATTCTTGCTAGGGTTGGGGTTGCTACAACGATGTTTGGCAAAAAGGAAATTGGCGACCTGAAGGTTCTGAAGAGAGGATACAACTACATTGATGTTCAATGCGGCTGCACGAGTCGAAAGTATGGCGATACCATCGGGAGACTCAAGATTTTTTCCAGTGGCAAATTTCTTATCGACTGTGAATGCTCAACAGACTGCTCCGAAAGTAAATCTCTCTCTCACTCTCAAACTTCTGTGAAACACAATCGAGTGTTATAATTATGGTTTCTTCGTAAGATTCAAGGGCCGCTTCTTTTCTTCCAAAGGAAATTTTAAAATCTTATATGTTGTTTGTGTTGCTCAACATATTCATGGGGCATTTGTGTTTGTAAACTGTAAACCTCTATAGGGCTTACCAAACTCTTAGTAGATGTCCATAACAAGTAGAAGATTAAGAATACATAAGTTGAAACAATGAAGCCTAAGATTGGACATCGCCATGCAATAATAAGGGCAAAATGATCATATAAGGGTTCTGTTAGTCAGTTACTGTGTGCGGTTAAAGTATAAATGAAGGAAGAATCTTGGGTCGTACAATACATTCTCTTAGTACAATGAAGGGTGAATATCTTATCCATGGATTTTTCTGACTACTGAACATTGTTGTGACAATTAGAGAAAATGACACCATATGATTTTGAAAAGCATTCTCGAAGAGAGGGAACTCGAAAATGGACGAACCATATCTGGGTCTTGATCAATGACGAGAAAGTTCCTCTTCATAAGACTGTTCTGCTCAAGTACTACAAAAATGCAACAAATGAAGCCTCCACCAGCAGCCGTGGTAAGCGAACTTTTCATCGCGATGAGTTCGTGCGCTGCGCAAGATGCAAGAAGCAGCGCAGGTTCCATCTTCGGAACAAAGAAGAATGCAGGATATACCATGATGCCGCGAACGCCCGGAGATGGAAATGCGGCGACTGGCCATATGAAAAGTAAGTTAATATGATCCTCTACTTGTTCAATGAAAAATTTTATTCACTTTATATTGTATTACATATAAATTGAGATTTATAATGTAATTTGTATTAGAGTGTTTAATATTATTGCTTTGATTTCTGCTCGTTTGGAGTTTAAATATAGTATTTGCTAGTGAGTGTCGTGGTTTTGAAGTCACACTGGCGTGAGATAAAGTTATTAGATGTCAAATGTAAGAGAATACTCTTAAAATAAAAAAGATAATTGTTATGTCTTTAGAGTTATATAAAATCACAGTAGTTCCTGACATAGCATGCAATGTCTTGTATTTGCCCATTTCTTCGCGTGATTGTATTTGATATGCATCAGAACAGTTGTTTCAAGTGCTTTTTTGAGTCTCAAAAATATGCTTTCTGAAAACTTGTCCCCATTCGTGGCTGAAAGAAAGTTCTTCTGCTTGTAACAGGCGCAATTGAGATGAGAAACAACTTTGAAACTTCCAGTCTCTCTGTGAAAGCACTTATCTTGTACTGATGAAAGCGTAAATTTTTTTTTGTTTTCCAGAATAACCTGTGATGTAGAAGAAGAAAGAGCTAGTCGCATAAACTGCAAAGGCTGTCCTCGGTTTCCAACCTGTGAAGGTTGCACCGCCTGCGTGTGTGTTGGGTGCTTCAAGTGCCGCTTTAAGGACTGCAAATGCCGCATCTGTGTTGATTTCATAAAGTATGCTGATCCTAATAATTAGGCGCCATATCTGCTCCTTTAATTTGCTTGACAAATACTTGGCGCAGCAGAATGGGAAGCTTGAGACAGTTAAATTCCTCTGTTGGAATGTTTACAGCAAGACTTTGAATTTTTTTTGTGGTTTTTTATTTTGTTTCCATACAACAGTTAGCAGATGGAAAAAGGTGTGTTTTATGCTTGGTGTGCAACTGTTCCTTTATGAACCTACCTACATTTGCAATAAGTTTTATATGGTTTTCTTGTTTTCAATAATTTCATTGACCATGCCTAAAGTTTGGTTTAAATACTGATGGATCTAATTGATTTGAAACTAGGCAGAAATCACTTTTGCTGTAAATGAGGATTTTACCAATGATATTGAATATTGATTTTACAAAAATTTAGAAGTAACGAATTTTCAAATGTTTTATATGATCCATCTATATTTTAACTAAACTTCAATGAATGTCACTGATCGATTCACCTTCTGGGTGGTTGGCTGCAATGCACTTTATTTGATAGGCTGATAGATGAGTTCTTACCGACCATAATACATCAAACTTTTAATTTCGGTTCTTGAGCTAGATTTTAAAGAATATTCAATAACAATTATGTAATTTTCTCTCAATTTTTTCTGCATTTTTTATCCTTACTCTAATTGTCTACCTTTCTATTCTACATCAATAACTTTACAAATGAAAAAAATTTGTACCAGAAAACGTAGTATTCTAATAGAGATAGCATTTGCAGGATTGAAGGACCCGAAATTACAATAAAGTCTCTCTAATGGAGTTCATAAGCTGCAATCTGTTTGCAGAAAATGTCTTTTAGCTACTTAGCTGCATTGGGGACAAACAGTCACCAAATTGGTCTCTGTCAAACCTAAATTTCTTCTTCTAAAACAAACAAACGAGCTCTTCCCAGTCAAAACTCCAAGAAACTTATTTATCTTGAAGTTAATGAAAAACTTAAGGATGGATTATGTGCAAAAATTTGCATTAGAGAGGGAATTCCCACTGACAACTTTCAGCACTGCATACCTGAGTAAAAACTACTTGCATCTACTGATAGCATCGCATGTCTACATTTTGTCCAGTAGCAATGCCATTCCCGCCCCTTCCGCTTCGTGCATTAGCAATATTAGCCGTCAAAGAACTACCTACAATCCCTAAGGCACTGTGTCCCATCAGCTTCAACTCGAGATTCTTGATCAAATAGGACACTTACTGTCATTCCCTCCATTCACCTGTTGTAGGTATGCGACTGCTCACGAGATAACACTGTGTAGAGCTGCAATGGGTTCTGGCAGCCGTTATGTGCAGCTTTTCTCAAATCATCTTACAATTCTCAACCGTAACTCGCAAAACCCAATGATTTTGGATATTCTGTTAAAGGATTGAATACAAAAATTAACTTTCCAAATTCCAGATCAGGTCTCATGAATAGATCAACCGGTATATCATTGCCTGATCCAAAATTCCTTTGAAATGACCTTGAATTAATTTTTAGACCTTTTGTGGCCCGAAGAATGCGTGCAGCTTCTCTCAAGGCACTCAGATAGGCCCATGCATGGTGGCCAGATATTGCCTAGGTGTGGCCTCACCGGCAAAGAAGAGCCGGCTTCCCACACTTTCTGCAAGTATGTCATAATCACAGACAGACAAGCATACCCTAACATGAGAGTATGAGCCATGAGTAAAGAGATCACTTCCTCATCTTGAACATATTGTTTGTAAGGGATCAGGCACATCAATGCCTTTTGGATTATATATATCTGCAAAAAGAGGATGTGTAACTTATTAAATTACTGTAGATTCAATTTAGCTTTTAGAAGAGAATCATTGAAAATTTTAAGGCACAAAGTAAATGAGCAAGGCGTGAAAATTTCTAGCCACGGCATACAACAGTGACTGTCTCCAACACTGAACCAAGAGAAACATCATTTGCAAATCCGCCTATTATTTGTCTCAGTTCCATGACTTTGTCTAGCAACTTATTGACGATTAATTAAACCTTGGAATCAATTTCTCCATCAACAGGTGCCCCATCTGGCTTGTACTAAGGGCAATGATCTCTTAAATTTATGAAGCGGGATAGACAGTTCCCTGGCCAAAACTCCAAGAGTTTTACCATGAATTCCAGTAATAACACTGCCACCAATTTCGACAGCTGCCGAGTTACCCTCGTCACCAATCTTTCGTGTATAAACTCTATCCCCCAGGCCGACTCCTGCCTTCTAAAACAACTTTGAAACCAAATAACATGAGCTGCCTTGCTGCTGCTAAACCAGCAAGTCCAGCAGCATCAATTATCACTGAAACTTCACTTGCCTGATCTGGTATGTTCGCTGTAAATGATGGTGAAACCCCAAAATTGATATACCCATTATAGAAAAGAAAATCATAAGCAGAACTTATCAAATGTTCACACTCACTACTTGTAGTTTCTTTAATCTGTCCTTTCGTTAACCACGTCCTCACATTACTCCTCCACCTCGCAAGAATATTATTCCTCACAACAATGTAAACATTCTGCTCTTCTCCGCCCAATATTCTCACCACCCTAGCTCGAATTTCCTCCTCAAGCAACGCATCAATCAGAAACCTCAAAGACAAGGCAATCATAGCCTCAGTTTCAGTCTCTTTTTCCAAAGCCTCCCCAGTTCTGTTCCTTTTCTTTAAAGTGCCACGTAAATGCTCCTCCATCAACTCATCCATCAAATTCTCGTCATAATTTTGTGGACCCACTTTCCTCCTCAACGCCTCTTTGAAACCGAACCACCACCATCAGATAAAGAGGCTTCGATCATTGCATATATCTGTAATTCCCCCACTAAGAAATTATCAAATTGTTTTTTTATTTTTTTCTAACTATCCGTCTTGCAAACCCACCAGGAACACAACTAACATTTCCCTCTTAATACAAAATATGGCCAAATAGGTTTATATCTTCTTCCATGTTCACTTAAAACCCCATCATGAACATGCTCATATTCCTCTAACCATAAACCATCTTCACCACAAAAATACAACAACAATTACTCAACAATGTTCAAAAAATACTCTTTCTAAACAAAACGTCATTCTTCTCCTCAAACTTCAAAAAATTAGCAAACTAAGAAGCGGGACTAAAACAATTATCTAGCGACTTCTAAATTTGGATTTCAGATTGTGCTAAAAATATTTTAAATTAAAAAACAATTATGTAAGGAATTGAAAAGGAAGAGTTCATGACTTTCATGGGTTACAATTTGGAAATGCTAGATAATTTAGTTAGAAGCCGCTAAGTGCAGAGTGATTTAGGGTTTTTCTGGTTGACCTCGGAGGGTGTGGAAGCAATGCTTGTTGACGCGGTCGAATTAGAAATTGGATTGGAGGGAATTTTTCTGGATTTGGTCTTTCGTGACCAGGCCGCGAGGAACATCAAAAGCCCTGAAAACTTTTCTAGATCAGGTAAGAAAGTTATTGAATACACCCCAGTAATACTCAAGTACACCAACAAAGTAGATCGAGTCTTTCTAAGTACACCAATTTGTGTACACCCATTTCTACATGCATCATTGCTGAATTGGTGAAGTAAACGGCATTGTTGTTGAAGTAAAACAACGAACTAAACTTGCTCCAACTCTCTCTATGGAATTCTCTCCCTACCAGAACAAATAATAATAATAATAATAATAATGTCATATTTAGCTGCTTTACTTCTACCTTAAAATTGAATTATTAACTTTATTCTAGGTACGTTTGCATAAAATACTAAAATTCCTAATTTTTGTGTCAACCTTGGTGGAGCAGGGCGAGTTTTTGTAGTTTCAGGCAACAATAATCACCTATGAGAACTTGGCATCATTTTGCTTCTGCTTGGAGAAATGGCATGTGTTCTTTGTCTCACCATTAAGCACGATCTGAAACAGCTACCCAACCCATACTTCAGATTTGAGTAAAGATTACGAGCTTAGATAGGAAATGAAAGAAGGAATCCTTCTTGTAAAATCCTATAAGTAGGAGAGTAGAAACCGAGTTCTAGCATCAGTTAAGCATTGTTTTGTTCCTTGTTTGTTCCAGTGATTTAAAATAGAGATGTAATTCAAGTGAAAGGATATGTGGGTTCTGTGTATTGCGGCAATCCAGCAAGCCGATGCTATGGGAAGTACATAGAGTGCCCGTATGAATGCCCCAGCACCTACTCAGAGGATCCCTATGCTAAAGTTTGCTGTGCGAACTGTGATTTGCCCATTTGCAAGTATCGGCGCAAGCCTAAACTAATACAATTTAATTCATTATTATCTTTTATAATAAGTACTGAAAGTCTAGAGCATAGCTCTCTGATTACTGAAACAGTGAAGTGTGTCTTTGATTATTGCAGACAGGAAAGCAAACTGTGACAGCCCTGGATCAGCGTGCTATGATGCCCGTTTCATTGGTGGGGACGGCATTGTCTTCTACTTCCATGGCAAGAGCAATTAACATTTCAGCCTAGTCTCTGACCGCAGTCTCCAAATCAATGGCCGTTTCATCGGCCACCGCCCAGCAGGCCGAACCGGGGACTTTACTTGGATTCAGTCCTTGGGAATCCTCTTCAAATCTCACACGTTCTCTGTTGAGGCCGCCAAGACAGCGACATGGGACAATGAAGTTGATCATCTTGAGTTACAATGGCCAGGATTTAGCTATACCTGAAGGTCCACTATCCATCTGGTACTCTGAAGGGACAAATGTAAAAGTGGAGAGAGTTCCAAGCAAGAATAGTGTAATTGTTTCTCTAAAAGATACAGCAGAAATTTTGGTTAATGTTGTGCCTGTCACCAAAGAAGATAATAAAATCCACAACTACCAAGTTCCTGCTGATTGTTTTGCTCATTTAGAGGTGCAGTTCAGGTTCTTCAATCTTTCCTCTAAAGTTGATGGGAGTTCTTGGTAGGACTGATAGGCCTGATTTCGAGAACCCTGCAAAGCCTGGCGTGGCAACGGCTGTTTTGGGAGGCGAAGAGAAGTATAAAACAACATCCATTTTCTCCACAGACTGCACAACTTGCTTGTTCTCGACAGAAAATGGTTCAGATAACCAGGACACCTCAGAAATAATGGAGTTTGGCACGCTGGACTACGCTCGCAAGTCCTCTGCATGATATGGAATTGTTTGCAAGAAATAAGTGCTGAGAAAAATATGGGTTGCTATTCCAATGAATAATTGAAGCTCTAGCTTCAGTCTGGAGAATAAGTCTCATGTCTGTTGCCAAAAATATCGCGCTTTGTAATGTTGTCAATGTTATCTGTTGCTCGTAATTATGTTATGTACTTGTGTCCTTATGATTGGCTGAGTGATCAGCCATTTGAGTACGTGTTTGTAAGGTGATTAATATGATTCCACTATGTATGCATGCTGCTTCAGTGTCATTGGGTTACCAAAAGATGTTTGCTTGCTTCGATTCCAAGGACACACACACACACACGGAGGCCCATCTTGCGTCGATTCTCAACAGAAAATTTTACAAACCCAATATCTTTTATTCACCCAAGATCATCGTCAAAATCTCAAATGGTCAAGCCCTCTGAGACCATTTTCAGATATGCAAGTATATATGCTGAAAATCTACGAAGCAGAACCATTCAAAAGATAATTTTCTAGGCACTTGAGGAAAGCTAATGCAGAAGCTGTTGTTTTCGATGAATGGGTAGTCTCTTCTTCTGCTTGAGAGTCACAAGCCACGATGATGTCAGCTGAAGTCTCCTGTTCTCCAATTGCAGTCAGCTGGAAAGTGGTTATATATGAAGAAAAACCAAGATTCAGGCGGCCTCCTTCAACCACTTTCGGCGAAATTCGATGCACAGACTCGTCAAGCTCTACAATCTTTTCCTTCTGATAACTCATATGTGGCACATCTAGCAGTTGAACCATAGGAACGTCAGCATAATGATAACAAGTAGATGTCACTAAATTAAACAGGACTCACCAGAACCAAAATTGAAGAGCAGGACTGTGCCAAGGCCACCATCACCTTCAATGATCTGCACTTCCTTCACCAAATTAGGGACAATATATGGAATGATAAATCTCACATCCTTGGCCAAAGCATTCCAGAGGGATCCCAACCCAACACCAAATTTTGCTTGGGATGTAACTTCCTTCTTCATTTTAGTTGCTCTCAAACTCAAATCGTCGGGAGGAAGGTGTGGCTGAGCTGTTGAGCATGAATTTGGAAGGCTAATAACAAAATTGATAGAATAGCATCACAATAATAGTATCTTTTCTTTGCATGGGACAAAGATGCTGCTTTGTCCTGTCCATAATCTTTAATTGGATAATTAAGAAGAAGGTTAAGAAAAATAATCAAAATATAAAGATCTTTTCTTAATTTTTTTTTTAATTAAACAAATATTGATACGTGATATAATTATTAATAAACAATTTAAATTATATATTAAATTTGTTAATTTATATTATAAAATATAAAATTAATTTATAAATTTTGTTAAGATATAATTTAAATTATTTATTATTAATTATGTCATATATTACCATCTTTTTAAAAGATAAAAAATAAAAAAACTAAAACATCTTAATTAAACATATACACACAAAAAAAGAATGAGTAAAATTTAATATGTAATAATTTGGACTTAGTTAAACTCAATAAAGAACAAGAGGAAGAGAACATGTAAAGAACAAAATAAAAATAAGAGACGATAATAATTTTATTAAATAATGATCGATTTAAATATATAATTTTTGTAATTAGAAAAGTAGAAATAAAAGCAACAAACTTTCTAAACTTTTATTACTGGCAGTAAGAGCTAATAAATAACAAAAAATGAAAGTAAAATCTCCAAAAAAAACTTGGTTAAAGAACATATGCTACTGGTGCAATTTTGAACACTTCAACTATGGCCCTAAAAACATGCTCCTAGCTTGCAGCATTAATACCATGTGTGCAGCCAAGGCAGCAACTCTGATGCACACATTCAACATAATATGTTTGGTAAATTTTTAAGAAGGTCAAATTTATTATTTATCATTCTAACTTTTTCACCTGTGTTAATCAGCAGTATAAAGGTAATTATGACTTTGTTATTACCCTAATATTACAAATGGATGATTTTCTAAACTCTTAAGATATTGGATTGATTTGGGGGCTTATTGAATTGAATCATTGGCATAAATAGCCTTTTATAATCAATCATGTTGACATTGAAGAATGATTATGTTTATATTCTTATTCTACAGGAATCGTAACAAGGAACAAGAAGCAACAGAACATAAACTAAGCATCTTAGAAAGGAAACAGTGCGCTCATGGTTATCACATGGGCCCACCATGTTTTGTGGCATTCTTGCCACCGACTTGTTTTTCGTGCCCGGGTATGCGCTGGTCCATGTGCGGTTACCTTGCAATAGCCCCCTAAAGAAACCAATTTGGGACACTCTGAGCATCAAAAACGTTGAATCTAATACATAATCTCTCAAGTCAAAATGTCAATTTGCCAATTTTCTACTAAAGTCGCGAGCTCCAAAGCATTGACCGAAATTACCCATCCGGAAAAGTTATGAAAGGAGCAAAGAAAGGCGCCATTTATCAGTAGAAGGTTAAGCCAAAGAATAAGATATATAAGAATCTTAGTTCAAAGATGATAAATTGCTTGTAATTGTTTCTAAAAAAAAAAAACCTAAAAGGAGTTCCACTTGTTGAGCTCTATAAAAGGGGCAGAAAGGAGTCCTATCCTGTAACCCTTGGACGTCTTTGGTATCTATCTTCAGGCATGAAGGTTTTCAGCACTAGTTTATTCATCACTCTGCTGATTTTAGTTTCAGTTGTGGTACAAATCCAAGCTGCGCCTGATAAAGCAACTTGCACCTTCCGCAGAAGTCCATGTTTTCTCAAGATAATAACTTGCCCGGCTGAATGTCCATCAAGATCACCAAGCGATCCCAAAGCTAAAGTCTGCTTCATAAACTGCGATTCTCCCATATGCAAGGCTGAGTGCAAAAGTAAGGCTTTCTATTTTAATTATATGCTTATTGATCTTATGAATTCTAATAACTAACTACATTATTGCTTGGTATCTGTAGATCGTAAACCAAACTGCAATGGCCCTGGAGCAGCATGCTTGGACCCCCGGTTCATTGGTGGAGACAGCATTGTGTTCTACTTCCATGGAAAAAGCAACGAGCATTATACTTTAGTATCTGACCTCAACCTTCAAATTAATTCTCGTTTCATTGGCCTCAGGCCAGCAGGCAGAACCAGGGACTATACTTGGATTCAAGCCCTTGGTTTCCTCTTTGATTCTCAAACCTTTTCCCTTGAGGCTGCAAAAGCAAAAACATGGGATGATGAGATTGACCATCTGAAATTCACTCACAATGGAAAGGAAATTGTCATTCCTGAAGGACATCTCTCTTCCTGGAAATCTCCAGAAAGCAGCCTCAGAGTTGAGAGAACTTCGAACAAGAACAGTGTCATGGTCACTCTTCCAGAAGTTGCCGAAATATCAGTCAATGTAGTTCCTGTGACCAAGGAAGATGACAGAATTCATAACTATCAGATACCTTCCGATGACTGCTTTGCTCACTTGGAAGCACAATTCAGATTCTATGGCCTATCCTCAAAAGTTGAAGGAGTGCTTGGCAGGACTTACCAGCCTGATTTTAAGAATCCTGCTAAAGCAGGAGTGGCAATGCCAGTAGTAGGAGGTGAAGACAAGTACAGAACTACGTCACTTCTCTCTGCAGAATGTAATTCTTGCATCTTCTCCCCAGCTGGAATTTTCGACCAAAAGGATGCTTTGCTGATGGAATATGGCACACTAGATTGTACTGGCAGTGCCACCAGTGGGAATGGAATAGTTTGTAGGAAATGAGAATGTAAATTATCCCATGCCCAGAGAATAATTCAATGTTCTGCTACTCAGAAAATAATTGAAGATTGGTCAATAGAACATGTGTTGGTCAATTCACTTCTATGAGTAATAGTATTTTGTGTCTTTTGTGGCCAGTGCCTTGTGTATCTTTAACTCAAAATTCTTAATTACTTGCGTCCACATTGTTAACTACATAGTTCCCTTTTGTTTATTTCCAACTGCGAATGCATGAAGAAATAGAGAAATAAGATCAAGTCTCTGTTACCCAAATGTTCGAAGATTGCCTAATTCCGTGATTGTAAATGAGTGAGCAAAACCGAGCTGAAGGTCTCTTGTAAACACTTCATACCTAGTTCTCAATGCTTGGTTGGGGGGTGGGTGGGGGGTGTGGGGAAAAAAAAGGAGAGAGAGATTAGAGATACCACCACTCATTTACAAGGTTTCCATTCATCTTCTAGTCACTGCTTAGATCTTTATCAGGTAATATTGGATACATGACTAACAGTTTTAGGAACCAGGGAATTGTAAACTGCTGGAGTAAGTTTATG
Organism: Swietenia macrophylla; assembly: GCA_032401905.1. Lineage (NCBI taxonomy): Eukaryota > Viridiplantae > Streptophyta > Magnoliopsida > Sapindales > Meliaceae > Swietenia > Swietenia macrophylla. Next base: position 1,584,577 of record CP135566.1, on the reverse strand, counting down.
GAGAAAACACCAGCATAAATTTGTAGTAAAAGAAAGCTAAAGTCATAAAGAAACAATTATAAGCCAATACATTACATATTCAGTAATTCTCTAAAATAATATGGGTAACTGAAACTCAGCGGAATTTAAATCAAAACATCCATATGATCTTTAAGGTACCTTACATGCAATTATCTGATGGACTAATTGGCACCCATCACTCAACTATATTAAAAACCAGATACAGTATGGGTGAAAAATTGAGGTAAATAAACAGAATTATGTAAAAGGAAATAACTAAAATAACTTTCATTCATTCACTCTGGATAGTTTAAAGAATGCTAAAGGCCAGGATGACCAAATACTTAATAGGAAATCCATTGGCCGAGGTCACAGCTATATGGGAGTCTTATCTTATCATCTTCCACGAGGATTTACTAGTTGGGAAAATACAGCACTTGTGGCAACATCTTCACCGTCATCATCAGTGCCAGAGTGCCCCCCATCAATCATACTTGCACTGTTATCAAAAGGTTCAAGTGGTGTCAACTGAATCCCTGGGATGTGGTTTGTGCTGTTATCTTCAGGTTCTGTGAGAGCAGAAGAGGTTTCCTCGAGTTGGAGAGCATATTCAAGATTCCACAACACATCACCCATTGATGGCCGATCAACCCCATATTCAGCCAGACACTTTTCTGCTGTCTCCCCAAACTTCTTCAGAGAAGCCAGATTCACTTTTCCCATCAGATTAGAATCCATGATTTGATCCAACATGCCCTTCTTTTGCCAGGTCATTGCCCATTCTGCTATGTTAACCTGCTCCCTTGGGAGAACAGGATTTAATGCTGGTCTAGTGCAAAGAACTTCCATCAGAACCACTCCGAAGGAATATACATCTGATTTCTCAGTCAGCTGCTGCCTTCTAAAGTATTCAGGATCAAGGTAACCGAAACTGCCCTTAACAGCAGTACTCACGTGGGTCTGATCAAGAGCAGGACCTGTTTTTGAGAGGCCAAAATCAGCAACTTTTGCTACAAAATTCTCATCCAAGAGAATGTTTGTTGTCTTCACATCTCGGTGAATAATGCTTTGAGATGCACCAGTATGGAGATAGTGAAGCCCCCTTGCAGCCCCAATGCATATTTCAAGCCGTTGCTTCCATGATAGAGGTGGCAGATCTGTTCCATACAGGTGACTCCTTAGGGGTCCATTAGCCATGTATTCATAAACAAGAATCATTTCTGATCGTTCATCAGAGTAACCAATGAGAGAGACAAGATGGCGATGGCGGAGCTTGGATAACATTTCGATTTCAGTCCTGAACTCAGCAAGACCTTGCTCAGATCTGGGATTTCCCCTTTTTACAGCTACTTTAGTCCCATCTTCAAGTGTTCCCTTGTACACCCTGCCAAAACCACCAACACCAAGAAGCAGGCTCTCATCAAATTTGTTGGTTGCATCTAGGATTTCCTGGAATGTGAAGAACCGGCCAAGATTGGAGGAAGCTAAGGAAACGCAGCTTGCTGTCCCACTCTTTTGAGAAGTTGTGGACATCTTTGTCATGGTTTGAGAGTTTCCGTACAAGGGCAAAGGCAGCCATGGATGCCCCTGGTGAGTAGTCTTCGACTTGCGGGCAACTAAGCAACAGTAACAGACACCAATTAAGGCCACTGCAGCTACAGCCCCAACAGCACAACCAACAATAATTCCAACTTTGTCCTTCTTCGAGGGTTTATCAGGAAGGAGACTCTCAACAGAGGAAAGGCCGTCCAAGCTTCTAGCTTCATTGCTAATTTTCATAACCTCCAAGCCATTCATGGTTGCATTAGTAATGTCTGCCATTGAGTCCGGACCAACACTAACAGTCAAAGTTTCAGAATCTACCGACGAATTGGAGACAAAGTCTTTGTAATAGGGAACATTCAGGCCATTGGTTAAGCTCGACAGATCAACACTCCCAATAGCAATATCATCATTTATGTATAAATTGAACACTAGATTGTTCATAGTTAGACTTGCGATATCGCAGAGATGTACCCGAACAAAGTACCTGAAGTTTGGCTGAACAGGGAAGACCCAGGTTATGTTGAAGTTCACATCAGCCACATTTGCATTTCCCATGGCTTCGGCGGTGGCATAAACCCAATTTGGAGCTGTTTCAGCTGTGATACTATCCGTATATCTAATAGATGCAGGATTAACTGAAACAATAACAGCAGAGCTGTTTACATGGAGGTAGTTCTCATCATTCTCCCAGTTTCTTCCAAGGGTATCATTTTGAGCAGTGATCTTTGGACCGCCCATGTTTAACCGGTAAACTGTTTCAAAGCCAAGTTCAGAAAGACCACTAAAAGGACCAGATGGATCTATTGCCAGTGCCTGGTCGGGAAATACTGCATCTGGGATAGAGGCAACTTCAATTGCATTAACAAATGCAACTGAATTGTTTGACGGAATGAAGGTAAGAGTCAAACTATCAGAAGTCACATTGATTGCATACTCCTTGAACATAAAAGATCCCTTATAGGTCTTGAAAGTGAAATTGTTCAACAGCACAAATTTGTCGGTGACTACCGTGAAGGAGGCAGAAGTCAAATTTGGGCTTGAATTTGGAGGAGGGTAGAAATAGAGGCGGACCCAATGCCGTCCTTTTTGCTCAATTTCAAATTTGTAAGAAGCTGTAGCCGAAAAGATTCGAGCAGATTGGTAAACAGGAGATGGAGCAGAAGAATTGGAGCTAGCAACTACAGAATTTTCACTTTTCAGTGGAAGGGAAGAATGTTCCGTATCAGGAACAAAATTTCTTCCTTGGAAGGTGACCTTTTGTGAAGAACCACAAGCAATTAAGTAGTTATCAACAGGAGTGAATGAAGCACATGATTTATGACATAAAAACTCAAATAAAACCACTAGTAGAACAATAGACACCCGCTTCCCAAGTTTCATCTTCACCATTGGCAACAACCAAAATCCTTCTAGGAATCTTATATGACTTTCGAATTTCCCACTAGCATACCCCAAATAGGAGTGCTAAAACTGCCTATCTTCCAACTTATAGAGATCTGAAAAGCACAATTTCACAAACACCTGTATCTTCAAAATCCCAGATCTATTAAACCAATGCCAATCCAAGGAACAACTATATCAAAGAAAGAGAGAAACCACGGCAATCTGAAAAATCAACAGAAACAATACAAAAACATAAGCTTCTACTCTATTACACTAACTTACTTGACCAAAAAACACAAAAAGATAAGAGTAGAGCTTAACAGTAGACTTACCTCAGCAAGAAAGCTGAAACGTATACAATGAACTACAAGCTAAACTGGGTTAGAATCCAAGAGAAATACCCAATTGAGAGAACATAATACCACCATGAAAGCCCATTAAGAAGAGCTTTTTAGTGCTACTACATACAACCACCACCCTTTCCAGGCTGTTTATTAGGCTGGCACTACTGAGAAAAAAGAGAGGACCCCACTAGAACAAAAACCAAAACCAGCTGTTAATTTAAGGATATGATAGTGTCGATTTTGAAATACAGTATCTTTTATATAGATTGGAATATTATAACAGAAGATGCCATGAAAGTTCTGCAAACTGAGCTTTATTGGAAATTTCAATCTAAATTTTTCACTCTTTTATGTTCAAACATTTACGAGTATAGCGTCCAGACAACAAATATGATCAGTGAAATTTTTTTGATTTATGAAAATTATATATTAAATGCAATGGAGAGGAATAGTTGATGTGATGGGAGACTCTGGGAGTCTGGGACCAACTATCACTGGGACCCGCCTTTACGCGGCTTTGTGATCCAGAGGAGACGGTTGACGGTGTTTTCTAACGGTGTTAAAGCCCATAACGACCATTGAGCAGTGCGATGTTGATTACTGATGGTCCTTGATATTTGTGTTCTCCAAGATTCGGACGACAGAACCAAGATCAGATCCATCTTGGCCGAGATAATTAAACAATAATTCTTAGTTACTGAAAGTAATTGTAACGACGTTAACTAAGATCGTTACTGAACAATGTTCTGACATACGGATGACAGGGATGGAATCCTAATCTAGTCTCCCGAAAACACGACGACCGGGAACCCAAGCCACAAGCGTCCCCATCAGTTTCCATCTTTAATATTTTATTCCTTGTAAAATCTGGCATCTCGGAGATATTCACTGAACGGAGAAAGGCCAGCAAGCATCATTGCCATTCACCTTCGAGGATTTTGATGTGACTGATAGTCTTGCCACCTTTTACATCAAAGAGTAATTCATGCACCAATATTGCTGTCCAATGATTATCACGATAATATCATCTTCAGCGTGATTAGGTAGTCAAAATATTACCATAAATAAAAATTATTATAAATGAAGCAGTCGTAATTATTTATTGTAAGGTGAAATGGTGACCGAGGACACGACTTAGGAGACAGTTGCGCGTGCCAAGTTTTAGAAACTGTAGTGTAGGATTTCTTACAGTGCGCCGCAATCACAGTGCATTGGTCCATGCAGCTGGGCGGCGCGTCGTCGAGATTACATTTCAGTCTTTAAACAAAGTCAACTTGTCCGTCGGCTCTTAAGTCCACTGACTAAGGCTGTTAAAGTTTCCGATGAGTGTAATTTTTTTTTCCATGTTATTTCACCGTTCTCCTTCGCCCGGCAAGCAATTGTCCTCTTAACTTGCCTGATCTGAGTAGGCCCAATTTGGCCCATTCAGACCAATCAAAACAAAATTTTGGACAATGTCGGACTTTCTAGGTAGTTAGTGGTGTGCAGACAAGTTTGATACGGCAATTAATACTCGTACAAATATTAATGTAGAGGATATGATAACGTTAAATGAGTTAACGCCCCAGTTAGTGATTGAAGTTGCATTACAAATTAAGAAGACGAGAGAAATAATTATACATATGTCAAAGTTGCAGGCTCTCAAAGAAACAACTGACATTGGGCTGATTAGCCTCCACTGAAACTGAACGGGCTTGAGTCATGTGGTTGGACTGAATCATTGAGGTCCATCAGCTCAATATAACTTTTTCATTCTGCAAATAGTAGAATTCATCACTCTGTCTTGAACCTTCACCGTGTCAAATTGTCAGGTGTGAATATTCAATAACCTTTAAATTATTTGTATAAATAAACATAAATAATGTACAGCAATCTTACGGCGGATTGCGAATGGACCAATGGAAGTCATCTAATATTCTGCAGTAACGAGTTCAGCAACATAAAAAGTACAGAGAGTTAAACTTTGTGGTCCACAGAACTCTTCCGAAGATTCACTGGTGACGCTTTCGGTTCCCATGCTTTCTTGCTGTGTTTCTGCCGTCATCTGTCAGCAAACCTAACAATACCTGCATTTGATATTCGCAGGAAATTAAGTATAAACCACTCAATGCCAAAACCTTTTGCATATGGGGTTCCGAAATTATTGTAGAATAAGAGCTGAAATATTTCTTTCTTATAATGATGTAGGAAACTTGTTTTCGTAACAAGTTCTGAGGTGGGTAGTACAGAAGACGAGGTTTCTGTATCTGAATTATTAGTCGTTTGTTGTTGTTGAGACTGGTTTTGCAATGGAGGAGGGGGACAAGTGCGCTAAAGAATTGGATGTAGCTGTTAGATTTTGCACATGGCACGTTCACTGTGCCAAAGAGTCCAAGAGAAGTTGGTTTCTGCAGTTGATAGTCATGTTAAGTCCAAGGGCGATGATTCTCCTGTTACCGTCGCAGGTATGTTAATTCTGTAAACTTTTGTTGAACTTGTTTTGTTTGTGAGTTCGCAGCCTTCCTTCTTTGTTTGTGGATTTTTCTTTTCTCCGAATCGATAGCTTTATGTTAATGAGCTCGTTTTGATTTTTGGATTCCATTTGTTATAGTCTTTTGAATGAGAATTGCAAGAATTTGGATATGTCCGGTACTTGATTAACTAATTACCTTTGTCTCAATTGTGAAATATACTCATCTAGCTTTCTATAAGCGTGTATTGTTATGTTGAATACAAAATGATATCACAATATGGTTGTAAATTTTAGAAATTAAGCAACATTTTTCCAAGAACTCCAAAGGTTGCCGGATACCATTTCGTTGTAGTTTGGTTAATTGATTCGAATAGAGAAATACTATGTCATGCGTCTTATGCATATAACTACAATTTTGTGCAATCAGGTGATTGGTTAAATACAAAGCACTGATTAGGGACTTAACATGGAGTAGAAGTAATGTATTTCATATGTAATACTTGAAGAACTCAACCAATATCTATGACAATTTGGTTTATATCTTTTCTTGAGAAAAATAACCAGATTAGTCTCGCACTGTTTGTGTTATGAAATTGTGTAGAAACAAATCTTGTCTGTTTGTTGTTTCCATGCTACATTATAGTGAGAATGGGCACTTTCCAAATAAAAATGTCCCGGAAAAGGGTATTGGGATTCAGGTTGAGATCAGTTAAACCTGTAAAAACACACAACAGTGGCACAAATATACTCAAACATTCACAGTCGTGCTTACCGCATAATCTTCCCCTACATTGGACCTCATAATAATGTTGTTGTTGAGATTGTTATGTGTCCAATGTAGGGGAAGGATTTGTGCAGTATGAAGGGTGGTACAATTGTCTGATTTGGGAATTTTGTGTAAATATAGGGTTTGCCGAGGATGTTGGGCATTCTATTGGTGAGCTAAATTCAGTTTTTCTCAAAAATGTACTCTCCTGACTTTTCATTTCCATTTCTTTCAAGTTTTTTTCTGTTTCATTTATGTAATTTATTGAAATTTTGTGTTTGGGGCACTAGATTGTAATTTTGGTTGTGTTCTTCTTCCTTGTGTACTTCTCTTGGGTAATCATTTACTAGAGTCGACTTGTCCTTTGGGACTTCGGTAACGATTTTTTATGTTGAGAAGTCATTCTATATTTTGCCTTGGTGCACAACGTTAAACTTAAGCATTAGATTGTCCATGTTGTCATTCCTTTTACAGCTGCAAAATGCAAAACTTATTTTACTTATCTGGAAGATTGTCGGAACTTTTCAATCTATAAGCTTCATAATTATGTAATTTAGTTTAAGCATGGGTATTGCCTGGTTAGCTAATTCTAGTGATGCCACCGCATGTCCAAACACTCACACAGGCTGATTCAGAAGGTTTACCGGCTGCTGTTGTGAACACTGTAAATGAATGCTTAGCGGAAACACCAGAGTTTGGTCTTCAGAGTCCTTTCACAGCCCTTGGGACTTTAAAAATTCTTGAGGCCATTGACAGATGCAGTTCACGTGGGGGCCCTGCAGGAAGACATTGGGTGCTTGATCCTGTTGATGGAACATTGGGTTTTGTACGTGGGGATCAATATGCTGTAGCTCTAGCCTTGATTGAGGATGGTAAAGTTGTTATTGGAGTCCTTGGATGCCCTAATTACCCAATGAAGAAGGAATTGCTAAATTATCCTCCAAACTATCAAACCACTTCAAAACTGTCTTATCAACTTCTGCAGCATGGGAAAAAGGATGCGTCATGTATGCAAGGAGAGATAGTGGTGAAGCATGGATGCAGCCATTAATCCATGGAGACCAAAAGCTTGAGTAGCCTAATTCTGCAACACAGATTCAGGTTTCTCCCATAGTTGATCCGGCTCCAGCAACAGTTTGTGAGCCAGTGGAGAGGACAAATTCCAACCATTCCTTCACAGCGGGACTTGCTCAGACCATGGGGCTTAGTTTGTTAAAATCCTTATCATAGCAACTAAGAGTTTGAAGTTCAAATTTAGTTCTTCCATTTTGATGGCATGAAAAAATCAATTTTGACAGACAAAGATGAAAAGGCAGGGTTCTGTTATAGGTTGACAGGGAATGAGCAAGGGGAGTAAAAAATAAAATCAAACTATAGAATGGGTGAAGTGGATAAAAGAAATTATTGTACTTCTTTTACATGAAAGAGTATTAGAAGAAACAGATCAAGCTGTGTAAATATTAACAGCAAACTTGACTAAATATTATGGGCATGAAAGTTATTGGTCTTCTTTTTTTTTTTTAATTCTCTTTTGTAACAAAATGGGTGTGAAATCAATGCCATGGGTAGCTCAGGTTATGGAGGAAATTGAGCCTGTAGTGTTATCTTTGCAAACTTTGGTAAATAGAATATTTACATAATGAAGAACTTAATTGCCTTGCATTGCTTCAAGTCAATTGCTTAGCGAGATAGTTTCATGCATATATGGAGATTGATAATATTATTCTTTTGATGTTCTGGCTCTGCTTGATAAGTTATTGGTGATGGTTATCTCTGGTTAAAGTTATGATACTACCCCTTTGGAGACCTTTCCTCTGTGGCAGGCTCTGGCATGTTCTAGTTTGCTGAAGCTGTGTTATATTTTGATCCTGACGGACCTTCTTTTGCATTTGAAATGAAAGAACTCAACCTATGTGTGCCCATAGCATGGTCCAATATGCAGCCATTGCTTGTGGGGATGCGGAGATTTTTATGAAGTTCGCAAGGATTGGGTACAAAGAGAAGATATGGGATTATGCTGCTGGGTCTTAATTATAGAAGAGGCTGGTGGCATGGTAACTGATGCAGGCGGTTGTCCCCTAAACTTCTCAAGGGAAATGTGCTTAGAAGGTCTTGACCAGGGCATAATTGCTTGCTCTAATGCCACACTTCACAATAAAATCATTGGGGCTGTTTATGCTAGTTGAGACTCTTCTAATCTATGAGACTTTCTGTCATGCTGATGCACTGATGTGGCAGTATGGTTGTACTTTTCACTAGGTAAGAGCACTGCACCAATAAGCATGTTGCGTACTTTCACATTTGGAAGTAACTTCCTTATATGACTCCTTGTTTTAGAGGCATTGAACCAATTTGATTTATTTATTGATTCATATTGTCTAGTAATCAAGCTAGTCTCAAAATGTGGCTTTTATGTGGCAGGGTTTATTTTGTCGGGGTTTAGTAACAGGATGATTACATTGTAATCTACCTCGGTTATCTTACAAGGGTTGGTTGGTTCTTGAGGAAAGGATGCGTAAGAAATGCAGTGGGAAGCCTTCCTTTTTGTCAACCAAAAAAATATTAAAAAGGAAAAAAAAAACTGTCTTCACATTTGAAAATATGTTACAATCATCAACTAGCTAGAATGATATTTATGTTGTTTAAGGTAATTTAAGTCATGAGTTAGACTTACCTTTATGTTTGTTTTACCATTATTTTACCTTGTAACATTGGAATCGCGAAACTCAATAATAGTTGAAAATTCTGCATCCTGAGACATTTTTTTCAATTCTATCTCTGAAGTTCAAGTTAATTCTTTTTTTCTTCTCTGGAAATAGTTCTTGATACTTTATAGGCTCTGTTGATTTTGATTCTCTGTTATATGGCAAGAATATTAGAACCTTTTTCTGTTGAAGTATGAGTTTTAGGTAAAATTATGGCTGATCCTATTCTTCGAACTGATCCTTAACTTTAAACTATTTAAACCTTTTTGGGACAAACAATTTCTGGGAATGAGGTTGCAGTGAAAAGTAGCCTACATATGTACTATTCCGGCTTTGCTCCGCAGTTTTCTCAGGAGTGTTCAGTGAAATGGCCTTGGAAACAACATACGAGCTTCCACGAGATTTTATTTAAGACAGTAGAAGTAGTTTGCACCTTTCTTCCATCTCACTTTTTGTAGATTTGTTAACATCTCATGAGCAGTATCTCTATTATAGTGATTCTCTTCAGGATCAATTGCTTTTATAAATACATATCCTGCGTCACTGATGCTTACTGATCACTCGAAATCTGCATCTGGCTGGTATAATGCTCTTGTTTATAACTTTTATGCAAGCAAGAGTAATGACTGACACGTGATTTTGTATCCATTTTTGACACATACAAGAGTTAAGATTCTTATCGGGAATTTTTTTTCACAGGATTGGAAATTGCATGGTTGCACCGAAGCACTCTAGAATTAGGTTCTTTTTAGAAGATATATAGATCATGTCAAACTGTAATCCTGGGGTTTTCTGCATTAAAATTTAATGATATCGGCGCCAAAGCTGCAGAATTCCCTACTTCGGTTTAAGTCTTGCCTTTTTCGGTAGTCTCATTTTATTCGGACAATGGTATCATGTTCGTTCATCTCATTTCGGAGTGAATCTGAAATACTGAGCTTAGCTGACTTCTCTCCGTGACTCGTGGTCCTTCTTGGACCCAGTTGGCCCAAAAATTATTGTCAATCTGAGCTTGGGCCACTGTATAACGAGGCCACGGACTATCCATTTCAAGCCCGTTAAGCAAAATGAAGAGGAAAAAAAAGTTCCCCTTTTATGCATTAATCTCACATCATTTCATACATCACCCAGAAAAAAAAAAAAAGAAAACCAATATATTTTGAAAACTGAAAAAGATTCATTCCTCGATACAGCTGTAAGCCTGCAACTTTGAATGACAAATACTAACAACAATAAAATGGGGGCGTGAGTGGGAGCCAAATCTTCCATTTGGTTATCTCTTACAACGTTTGACTTGTTCTCTATTTATCCACTGCCAGAAATGGATTGAAAATCAGATGCTGGCTAATTCATATCTTCCTTGATTACTATTCTAATAATATTTGACAAATTCCCATATGACTTCCATTAAATTAAATGGGTATTCTTCAATTTACGTTAATAGACTAGCTAACACAAGTCAATGTTAGGTTTAAGCCTAAGATTATCATATTTGGATTAGGTAGCTATAGAGATGGACCAAGACCAAGCACAAATTGTTAACGAGGTTTGCCCTTAATACCAAGAACCTGGTTGTCCATGATTGTGATATTCATTCCCATGGATTCCATTGAGAATTTGAACTTGGTCCTTCTCCACTTGGGCATTTTTCAGACATTGATGTCTGCATCATGGAAAAAGATAGCAATAAAACAATGTTCTTGACATCTTATTCAGAGTTTGGACACTTAGTGACACCTAAGATGACATATCAATAAGATGAGATAAAATAATAACTTCATGTGTAGTTTGTACAATTGAATGGTTTAATACAATAAGTTAATATTAAAGTGTGTAATAAGATGTAGTTGTGAAGAGAGATTAATGATGCATATCAAGTGCTTCACATGAGGATAATTAGAATACAATATATGGTATGACCTTACCCAATTAACAAATGCCAAGTAAAACCAAGACTAGATTCATTTTCAGAGTTGTGCCGACACTAACCCATGTTTATGGCCCTTGTCTCAATCGTCTTCCCATGGTCCCTCTATCATTCCTCTGATGCGAAATTATAAGAGTGGAGTTTCAAAAAAGGTTTAATTGCTAAACAAAGTGTATTAGCTTTTATATAAAGGAGTGCCAACAATGGACCATTGCCTCAGGGTTTCAATAATTGTGCTTCTCCTCTCCAAAACCTAAGTACCTATTTTTTCTTAAAATGAGGACAAAAACCCACCACCATACCAGGCAACAAACCCCATTTTCATTTCCCACAATTTTCTTACCAGATACACTAATAACATGAATTGCACACAAGTTCCACTAAAAAATAATTGACACATAAAATAGAAAATAAAATGAAATGTAAATGGCTAAGAT